>LR737387.1:16586996-16602853 GCA_902655005.2 Marronus borbonicus | reverse complement strand
ACTTTTCGGTTTTAGATCTTCGGACATAAACTCGTCGATTTTGCCCAAAAACCTCAAACTTTGACTCGTCACTCCAAAGCACGTGTTTCCAATCATCTAACGACCAATCTAGATGAGAACGGGCCCACTGTAGCCGTCTTGCTCTGTTGCCCCGACGTAATAAGGGTTTTCGAATGGCAATGCGCCCATGAAGGTCCGCTTGTTGAAGTCGACGTTTTACCGTACTCGCCGAAACTTGTTCTTCACGGCCGCGATTGACTTCGGCTGCTATTTGTGGCGCGGTTAATTTTCTATTGCGTTTGATTAATAATACAATTCTCAAATCTTCAGCTTTCGTTGTTTTCCTAGATGCTCCGGGACGAACACGATTTTCTATAGTTCCAGTTGTCCGATATCGCTTTATGATGTCATTTACTGTTGAACTTCCCATATTTATTTTTCCAGCAATTTGTCGCCCCGAATATCCTTCTTCGAACGGCGTAATAATGCGTGAACGTTTTTCTACACTGGTAGGCTTGCCACGCGCCATTTTGAAGTAAATTTTCTTAAAAAAATTTCGCGCAAAAACGACAGATGCACGCCAACACACGTTTAACAGTAAAATGAAGCAAATTTATATCTTTACGCCTGCGATAAATAAACAAGAATGACACTGCGGTATATTTCCTAAATGTATTGTTCGTTAATAATCCCCAAACGACCCGTTTCAAAAGATCGGCACTTCCGAGAAATCCTTGGAATGATAATAAAAGCGACTTTATTGTGGTCGTCGCAATATTTCTACTTTACATAATAATTTATGGCTTTAATCCCTTAGAAAAGAGTGTCTGCTTAATATTTTTCTAATTTTATGTATTAATAATTGTATACAGTGTGATATGATAGATTTTTATTGTATGACCGAACTTCACTGAACCGCAGTGTACCATATGTTCTGTAGCAATGGCTGATGTTGGATTTGTACTTACGTGTAGAAAATTGTTACTTCGTGGTAAATAACTTTCGTTACTCTTAATTCGGTTTATAGTTTCATCGATTTTATCGAAATTAATGCACGATCAAAATTTACGAGTTCTTACTAATTGTCCCGATGCGATTTGCTCTATTTTCTAAGCTTAAAATTTGGTTTGAGAAACGTTTTTATATCTACTTTACATGCACAACTGGGACACCAAGAATTATTTGGAGACTAAACCATCATTAATAACAGTGACTTAATTTAAAAAGATATCCCCCAATCCTTCAATTTCATCCAACCTGTTATAATACAAGACACCCGCAACATCTTAATTCTCTTAAGCAACTATTAAAAGTGAACGGACTTCCCAATATACCTGTACATACATGTTCCATAATCAAAACGCTACGGCATGCAATTTATTTAGCGTACATGCCAGGTAACTCCCTTGGAATTCGATGACTAATTTCATAGCGGTTCTGCAGACACTAAACTAGAGGTTTTACTTTCATTAATATTCTAGCGTGCCTCGGTGCAGCTTAATGCGTTTTCGAGAGCGTCCGAAATGCACACAATTCAAAGATATGTCGTCCAGAAGATTTAGCGGATTTTAGCAAAGGTGTACAGACTATTAATCAAGCCCGATACTGCAATACCATCAATACGAGGATGGTATGATAAATATCTGGTGGTAAGGAAGACGACGCATTTAGTAAATTTGTTTCCCGACATATGATTTATCGAATAAAATAGGCCTTTGTTTCGGCGGTAACTTCTTCATTAGACGTGAATCGGTTTCCGCCAAGTCAGAGCTTCAAATTTGGCGAATACCATCATGAGGCCCGCAATTGTCGGTGAGCGAGCCGTGGCGGTAACACGATGGTAGAAATTTTTTTTCCCATGGGCTTTTTATCGCCGAATCGGTCTAATAAATCAGCATCAGCAGCTGCTCCCCAATTGCCCTTCCATTCTCCGAATAATCAATTAAGACTATATCTTAGGAATCCCAAAAAATCGTCGCCATAACAATTACGATCGATGAAGCGTCTTCTCCTTCTTTGGGAAAAAACCATGCTGCCGACTAACATTTGGTTTTTAGCGCAATAACGCCGCAGAATCTTAATTCGTATTGCACTTAAACATGTCCAGATATTGCTTTGAAGTTATTCCGCGATTCCCGGCACTAATCTCGCCGATAGCTTCCTCATACTTAATTTTTCGCGAGGGATGTTTTGCACACGTTCAATTGAGGTGCTTAACATATCAACAAGATCTGTGATCTTCACCCGGCCGGTCTGCTAACACGATATCATATCGTCCGTAGTCATCTCAACGGGACCACCTGGCTGCTTCTTATCAATAGCCATGCTTAGACTCATTAAGCCAGACGATAGTCCATCGAAGGCGCCTGGCCCTTATAAATTGCATCCGGCTTATTCTCAATAACCGGCATTGTTCTTTTCCATGATTCCAAGGCGCCATCTGTCTTCAAACACGGGTACTTCTCATACGGTCTTCGTATATGACACTGGCTGCAATTAAAAGTGCACCACCCCTAAATTGCTGGATTCCTTTGGATTGTACGTCGTTAAACTTTTATAATTGTATTTCTCAAGGTCAACTTAACTCTTAACTTAACTTAACTCTAGTGTTTATTTTCCAGCAACACCTGTTAGAACCCGAAAACGAGTATAATGCTTGAAGTGCGAGTGATGCCTCGCAGATGCGTAAACAACTAACCCCTTTCGAATCTAGCCGAATTATTGGACTACGGCAAAGTTAATGTTGCAAATATGGCGATATTTAATGCTATAAACAGGGCTATAAAGTGGTTATTGAATTTCTTCGAAGTTACGGTCGCCAACAGCAGCTGTTGCAAATCATGGTGTGATAAAGGGCGTGCAAATTTTGCACGTTGTTTCACTTGAATAAAATCCTTAAGATGAAGTATTAAACTTCCGTAATCCTCTCCTGTTACTGTATAAGCCGTCCTCATTAATTATTTCTCTGACAATTGAAAAAAATGATTGTTGCAGAATAGATAACGTTAAACTTGAATTTTTTTTTTTTTTATCTTGTTACAAATAATGCTATTATGCAGAAAAGTTACATAACAATAATATTATTTTTATACAATATTATGGGATATGTCATACGTAACATAAACAAACTTCCGAAGATTATTTAAAATTATATTATGTACTTCCTGCCTCGGTATTTTGTATCTCTTTCTATTAGAAGGAGAAAACTGATATAATTGCACGCTATTGTAAAGTATAGTAAACATACACTGTCCTACAAAAGAATAAGACAGCTGGGTTTGATGTAATCTACACAAAACACCGATGACAATTGATTACTTCGTATGGTATGAATTTCTGCAAAATATCCATTTCCAGCTAGCGATTATCTGCAATTTTATTGGATAGTAATTTGCACGTGTTTTTTTTTTTACTTTTAGCTATCATTGTATATGCTTAATAGACATATCAACGTTATTATTTGTATATATCCATTCATAATCACAACACAAATATAGAAATGACTTTTGTTATCATCAAGTTCGTCTGTTATTGTAGGCCTCGTAATTTACATAATTCCTGTTTACCAACAACCTTGGAACCATCGCTTCAGCACCGCGATGTTTTTTATAACATGGGTCCTGTGTGGAGGTGATGCGCTTCAATGCCTGAGATTAATGGAAGAGTTGATCATTAATACCAAATGATCTTGTATTGTAGAAGCGAAACCCTATTGCTGTGTAAATCGCTCGCATATTTTAGATGTTCCAATTATTAAATAAGTAGGCTTAAAATGACATAACATAACCAGGAAATGATATGCAATATGTAAAAAACCTGGACGAAATGATCTTTTATAATATTGCTTTCAAATTTAAAATAATTTAATCTCGTTCTTCCACTGTTTTTAGACATTGTTTCTAAGTGAAAAGAGACTATTCGGCGTTCAAAGATATAATTAAACGAGCCTTTTTTTCAAGATTCTTTTAGAAAGAATTGTTTGCTTTAATGAAGCAGTCGATCGTTCGTCCAAGGATATCTACTAGCAAGTGTTTTCATTCTTGTATGTCATTATTAAAGTCCTCTACTTTCCGTGCGCTTCACCAAATTAGCGTAGACTAGACAGACTCGTGTTTCGTCGACTCTCGGGGAAACCAGTCGGCAAGACGAATCCATTCTCATGAGACGAATAAACACGAGTCGGTCGGGTCTCTGCTAATTTCGTGATGAGCACGGAAATTGGCGAACTTTAGTCATTATTGAAGCTAAAAGTCTTTTGACGATTACTTTTTTGTTTTTAACGTTAAACATTTACGACCCATAAGAATGTTGTCGCCTTAAGTCCACAAGCTAACGAGTACAGCCGTACTTCTTCTCCACTTAATTGTCTCCTTAATTATTAGTCAAATTATACAGGATGAGTCATTTTCACCGTATCGGAAGATGTGCTTTGGTGAATAGAGATTCAATTAATTTCACGTAACCAGTGTGGATTTAGAACAACCAGTAAACATTGATAAATTCAGGGAAAAGTGTGTGCAACAACAATGGAAACTTTAATTTGTACCTCATTTGTTCTTTCACTGCAGTCATTTTAAGGCGAAGCCTGCTTGTTTTCTTCTGTTTGTTTTAATTGTTTCGTTAATGTTTATATCCGTACATGGTTGTTAAATAAAAAAAAAAGCTTCAGATAAAAGCTATTTGTTTCTTCGTGTTCAACAAAAGAAATATTAGGTTTCCATTTGAAAAAAATTAATTTAGAATTCGAAAGGCATTGATGGTACTTCTAAAATTAAACGTGAACCTTATTGGATTAAACAAATGGCTTCTGAGTGGTTCAATCGTTTCAAGTTAAATGAATCACCCGGTATATTATAGGTCCTTTTGTGCCTAATCCAGGTACTACAAATTTATATTTGTAAATGTCGACCGTTTCAAATAAATTCTAGTAATTCGGCAGCGCTCAGTTTTAGAATAAAACCACCTTATGACGTTTCACCTCAGATTTTAAGCTACGAACTTATGAGACGCCTTGTATGATTTTAAACAATGTTCACAATCACACTTCATCACAATCTCCACTCACAAAGGCACAGTCTTCCAAGCCTGTGGAGATTACTCACCCTGTATATCACTAATTCTTTCAAGCATTCTGTTAACTCATCTCTTTGGCAAATAATAATTCCCAGTAAACTTTAATATAAAAGAGTCAACATTTTCGAAGCCTAATGTGCAGCTAAACTTGATATTTGCAGCAGAAAAAGCGTTTTCTCATTAATATTCGGCCACAAATTACGAAAGTTGCCTACGGTTCCTCATTTTATGGATCTCTCTTCCTATAATTGCCGCTTTTCACCTCGAAATTATCGAGTTAATTGCTTGTTTTGTCCCTTTTAGTTCGTACTTGAAAGGTTTCGCCAATTCTATACCAAAGTTTGTCTCGTTTGGAGTTCCAAGCATCGCAATACGGAATAGGATCAGCAGAGGTCGTCAAACTCTACGTTTCCGCTTCTATATTCCGATCCCTCGGGTCCTATATGATTAGCGAGTTGTTTTGCCCTTCCTCAGCACCTTTATCACTTTCTTTTAAGAACCTCGTGAATAAAAATGCTAGTAGGGATCGAGAATGAGGAATATACGGTTGGATATGTTGATTTTTTTCGGTACAGTTCGATTTACATCGTTATCTATGTTTATTTGGTGATTTAGCGGCCGGCAAAAGTCTTACGGAATCGTTTCCTGCCTGCTTCGGGTCTGGCTTACTAACCGGAAGTTGATACATTCCTTTTAATGGGTATATGTATGCATGCATGATAATTTTACTCGGTCTAAGTGTGTGTTATCGTATTACAAATTAAAATGGATGGATTTAGAGCCACAAGTTTAAATGTTTTTTTTTTAAAGGCAATTGTCTTGTAATAATACAGAAACGTATAGGTTCTAATATCAAAAATAAACGCAAACAATAGGATTTTCAGTGTTTATGTATTTATAAATTTTTCTAAAGAATTATTCGTTTTTATTATAAAATAGTGATTCTTGGCAGCTTTTTTAAATTTCATAAGGATCTTTGGTAAAAAGATGAATTTTTCTTGACTCTTTATTACAGTATCCTAGTACGGGTTTCGGCGCACGCCATCATCTGCTAGACTTTTGACCATTAACATTTCCGAACCTTACAACATGGCTAATCTGCAAATTTTCGTTCCACTTTCTGATATCCTCACTTACGGAGATTCAAAATAAATTCAAAAGTGTTGGAACAATGTTGTTGATTTATTATTGAAAATAGTCCACGTTCTTTGTACATCAACTGGTATTAATTTATGGAGCGAAGATAAGCAGATGGATTATGTTAATGAGGAGGAGGATGTCGAGTGAGTGAAGTTAGGTCTGACGCACAAGCTTGCTAAATGCAAATTTACGCAGACTAAGATAGCAGCTCATTTTTCTTCATTATGTATAATCCACTGTGACTCTCCGTGTAAATGCAATTTGCAAAATAAAGGAGTAGAAATCAAAGAAAAGATCTTTCCTAACAAAAATTCTACTTTTTAATAGTTCGGGCGACCGGTTTCTTGTTCAGGTCATTTCTATGTCAAAATATTAAAATAAGAAAAAGAATTGTTCCTTTTCTTGTATTTGTGTAGTTGAAACACTTGCAGAAACTTTGAGTAGAAACTCAATTGAATGTTTTATTTAAATTTCTTTGATGACTTTAATATCTTCGTTTGACTTTGGCCGAGGGTGGCATAAGGATTCAATTCAAAGTATTTGAGAACTGGATTCAACTTATAATGAATAAGGCGGTTGTAATAGTTGAAAAATGATAGTTCGTCCTTATACTTAATTTGAAACGTAACTTTAAAAGTGTATTTTGTGTCTCTGGTAAGATATGGAGCTTCTGGTAAGGCAAATTTTATTAAACAAAAAGGAGTCCCGTCAACAACAATTACGAAGTAAATTGAAGTCTAGAAGCGTAGAATGTATAATTGCATTGTTTTATATTAAATTTATTCTGTGTTGAAGGATGCTTCACAAATAAAAATGGTAACCATCTTACTTCATAATTAGATATCTGCTGCTGTGGAATAGAATTACTTTTTGATTCACAAATTATAAATGTAACGTTTATTACCTTATTTTAATTATGGAGTGGACATTGGTTTTAAGAAAAAAAAAGCAATAGAAGGGGGTATTTAAAAATGTTGACTTAAGGAGAACCATTTAAATTTATCAGCGCTCTGCGCGGACAACACAAAAATTTATAAGAGCTTCTATATGTTAAACACTGATCTAGATAGCGTTCTCTCCTCTTCTGAGGCTCACAGGCTCAAGATTATCCCAGAAAAGTCAACAGCAATATTGTTCGGTTAACTTCGCGATATTGAAAATGTTAAGGCGTGATAATAACAACATAATGTATAGTCGCATGACTGTCCCAGGCGTACCTTTCCGGCTCGATTAGCCTAAAAAGATATCTATTGCGGGTGACAGTGGTTCCGTTTCAATTTATAACGCATTTATATTCTACCGCAGCCTCAGGCAAAATTCCTCTTAATCCCTTTTATGGGGTTGTAAACGTAAACTTGAAAATATTGTCGAATATTTCCACAAAGGAATAATGCGAGATTCATAGAACACTTAGTACAACAAACAAAGCAGATATCGTCTTGTATTTAAGATAAAATCGATCTTGTTACTAGTTTAGTTCAAATTTAACTATCGTAATAAGCGGGTGGTGCTGGAATGGCAAAACGAAAAGAAATTTCCATCGAAACGCGTTCTGCACATTATTACTTTACGTAATGAAGGATACTCAATGGCAGTTATTGCGAAAAAATTAAAAATATCGAAAAATGGTGTATTTACAACATTAAAACGGGTGGCGGAAACGGGTTCTTTGGCTGACAAGAAACGTTCTGGACGCAAAAAGAAGACAACGGCTGCTGAAGATCAGTTCATGGTCTTGTTTCAAAAAGAAACAGATTCTTAACGGCTTCGGAAATAACGCAGCCTGTCAATGTTTCACGAAGAAATCCTATTTCGCATTCGACCGTGAAACGAAGATTAATTGCGACAGGCCTAAAGGGATGAGTAGCTGTCAGAAAACCGCTTTTGAAAGTTCAAAATAAAAGAAAAAGATTGCAGTGGGCACAAGAACACAGACACTGGACATTCGAACAGTGGTGCAACGTGCTGTGGCCAGATGAGTCCAAATTTGAAACATTTGGCTCCAAACGGAGGACGTTTGTTAGGCGACAGGTTGGTGAAAGAGTTAGTGAACAGTGTATTCTACCTACAGTGAAGCACGGTGGAGGTAACGTAATGGTTTGGGGCTGTTTTGCGGGAACAGCTGTAGGTGATTTAGTAAGAATACAGGGAATACTTCGTAAAGAGGGCTATCTCAAAATATTACAAGAGAATGCTGTACCAAGTGGGGAACGATTACGAGGTCGAAACTTTACGTTTCAAGAGGATAACGACCCTAAGCATTCTTCTCGTATATGCAGAAACTATCTAGCATCTCTGGAAGAAGAAGATCGTTTAAAAAGAATGATTTGGCCACCTCAGTCTCCTGACCTGTCGCCTATCGAATTAATATGGGATGAACTGGACAAAAGGATTCGCCAAAAAGGAGTGACTAGTTCACAAGATTTATGAAGAAAGCTCCAGCAAGCATAGACCGAGATCTCAGCAACATTTTTGAAATCTTTAATTCTAAGAATGCCACGAATATGTACCGCAGTAATTAAGTCAAAGGGTGGACATTAGACGAAAAATCCGTATAGACCTAATTATAATTAGTACAACATTTCTTTTCGGAATATTTTTAGTTCTGTATAGTGTACTCAATGTACAGAAGTAAATTATTTTTACAAATAACTTTTTGTTTTTATTCGAATTAAAAAAAAACTGTATTTTTTAATCGTCCCCAAATATATGAACAGTAGTGTACTAGCAAAATCTACAGAATTTGTTGTAAGTAGAAATAGATAAACCATAAAGCGGTGCTAAAGACGAAAGGTTCAAAAATTGAATTTAGAATTGGAATAAACTCAATTTTTTTTCTATTTGCCAAAGAAACAATTCCGGATTTTTTGATAGTTTTTCCCACAAATTAACGTTTAATTTGCTCAAAAATCTGGGTTGGTTCGAGCTGAATTCCCTCTCAATACATTTTGAAACAAAATTATACTTAACATTATATAACTTCGATTTTATTTATCCACTCCACAGTATCGATTACAATAATTTAGCGATTATTTACGCTTTAATTTCAAACAATATCGACCGTTTTATTACCGCATTATTTTAAAATTCAATTCAGCGATTTCATTCTTACGAAATGGCACAATTTCACACAATATTTACCTCAACTCAATACAATCGCTCCTTTAAATAATAACAAACCGAACCATTTATTCTCCAATATGTAATTAATATTTCATCCTCCAAAGAGAGCAGGATGGCGATTGAATATCTTGACTAGATGGCGAAGACGTTGGCGCTCCCAAAAATGAAGCAACGGACCTTTCTCTTAGAAGAAAAAAGAAAACGGACTGTGCAAATTTAACTGTAAATGGACGAAATGGCTGGTACAGTAGAAAGAAAAGTATGTACCAGACAAGTCCGTTTGATGCTTCGAGAGGCCACTAACGTTTCTAGTTTCGAGGAACCTAACTACTATTTATTTACGGCATTTTATTTATTTACTACATCGGCGCATAACAACACTGTGACTCTAAACTAAAAACATACAATGTATGTATATAGATATATTTAATACATTCTAGTAAGTAGAGTCAATGTACTCCGCGCTCTTTAGAGCCAGCGGTTTGAGAAACCTTAACCTTGTTCTTCGCAATTCACAATAAACGTTAGTGAAGGAATTACACACGCGAACACATGCCTCTAACGCGTATGAAAAACGATCGGTTTAGACGTTATTGGAAAATTAACAACAATAATAATTATTTAGAAGTTAAATGGTGAATAAAGAAAAGTTTCATTAGTACAGGTTTGATAATTACACTTTAAGTCTGATTATCTCTAAATAAATCTCTGAAAGCAATTAGCGGCTTAGTGGTAATTGCTATCTAAGGAAAAGGCTACGCGGGATAAGCCAGCGAAATTGGCCCCTGTATAAATTTGGCTTTTTTTTTTAGAAGTAGCTCTATATATAGTGTTAAAGTTTGCTAAGGAGGGGGGGGGGGGGGGGGGTCACAATTTTTTTACAACAACTTTATTTTTTCAACTTCTGGTTTTCAAGTAATAATAATTTTTTCGAATAACAACTCCCGTTTTTCTTTTATTAATTTTAATTTTCTAAATCAGTGATTCTCAAACAAATTACGGCCATGGACCCCCTGACGTTATCCAAGCACCCCCAAATTAATTTTAATTTGTCTCTCTCAAGGGTCACAAGTACCCCCAGGGATCCTTAGGGACCACTGGTCTAAATTATATCATGAGAAATCTGATACCTCACATAAAATTTTCGTTTAAGAGTGGAAAACATAAATGTTATTAATAAAGTCCGCCACTTCACGCAATAAGCAGAGACTAGCCAGACTCGTGCTTATTCGTCTCATTAGAATGGGTTCCTGTCGTGCCTAGGGGTTTCCCCGAGAGTCAACGAAACACGAGTCTGTCTAGTCTCTGCTAATTTCGTGAAGCGCACGGAAAGTGGCGAACTTATATAGGAATTCGTTCGAATTAGATCGTTGAAGACATTAAGAGGTGGCTGTCAAGATATCAGAATCTCAAAGAAAAGGTAAGAAATTTGCCAAGAGAAGCAACGCTCTCTGCAACAAATTCTTCCATGTTCAATGTGATGCGAGGAGTCGGTAATCCTTCCTGAAGGCTTTTGAGAGGAATTCAACCTTTAATGTTTAATTTAAGATTTTATTGTGTAATTCCCATTATTTTACTTAAACCAAAAAAAAATCTTATTTGGACCAAAATCAAGTGCACCAGCAAACTCATAATACAGTTTTAGTGAATTTTTGCATTTCATCTCTTTTTTTGCTCCAACATAACAGAATATAAAAACTACTGCTCGAGATTAAGCAAGCAATGCAGAATTATTATCACCCAACTGAAAGCATGCTCCATCCGGGATAAAAGCATTTTAAAATTTGTCTTCCCGAAAATCGTCACAAAATCGGGTTCCTTGTTGAAACCTGCTTTGCGAACGGATTCGCAGCAAACATGTGTTCCCCGTTTTCTACTAAATCTATTAACCATTTTTTTGAACCCGAAACAGGAGTTTCTACGACCTAGTTGCACCAGAGCAATCGTCAAACTGGGTCCCCGTATCTTGCGCGGTCTTCCGATGTTCCCATGTTTAAACCCTGCAGCTCGCATAATCGTATCAACCCAACAAATTGCCGAGATTGCTTTTGAAGTATCTCAGGAGTAGTAAACGTGCAACAACATGAAAACTACGTATTCAACTGTCAGTTAGAACCAACTATCTAAAATTTATTATACTTACCGAGGTGTACATAATTACCGGAAATTATTTAAAATTACCGCGTTTATTACTTGTACACTACCCGACAAAAACATAGACGCGGTATCGTTTTTATTTGCGAAACAAAGTTTATAGACATTATATAAAATGTAAATGAGGGTTATTAATACTTGTTATGTAAATAGTCCATTTATAGATATTTCTGGGTATTTATTGCTTTATGAGGGGTAATTGAGATTTTGCCAGATCAAAATAGGAATTTTAAATGCGACGAAAATTTAGACCCTGTCCATTTATTACATTAATATAAGCAAAAATGTTTTCATTTGATACTTCCCTTTATATGCAGCGGTTGTGCTGGTAAAGTGTACACATTTCACCGCGAGAAATTATATTTTATAAAGTGTTTGCAATGTGGGTAGGAAAAACCGATTATCCTTCATAGAAAGGGGTAAAGTTCTGGCCTGGCACCAGGATGGTGTTAGTAAGAAGGAAATTGCTCGTCGGTTACGAAGAAGCGATCATTCCGTTAGAAATTTCCTAAAAGATCCGAAAAATTACGGCAAACCAAAAGGCCAGGGGCGACCGAAAACTGTAAGGGAGCGGGACAAACGCATGATATTGTGGTGTGCATCCAATTCTACTGCGTCGGCGAGAGTTATTGCAGAACAGGCGGGAGTACAAACGCACGTGCGTAATGTTCAAATGATTTTAAAGGCGTCACCGGTAATATCACTGAAGAAAATGTTGAGAAAACCGCCACTTTCGGCGAAACACAAAGAAGCGAAGTTGAGATTTGCTGAAGAACACATATCCTGGGAGAAACAATGGGAATGAGTTATATTTTCCCATGAGGAACGTTTTAATTTGGACGGACCGGATGGGTACTCGCATTATTATCATGATCTGAGAAAGGAACCAAAAGTGAAAATGACCAGACAATTAGGGGGTGGATCTGTGATGATATGGGCAGCGATTGGATTCCGCGATGAAAGTGGGATAGTGTTTTGCACAAACCAAATGACATCTGTGACGTATAAAGACCCCTTGCGTGAATCTTCTACGTTTTGGAAACCAATGGGCCGGGCGCAATTTTATTTTTCAGCAACATAACGCGCCAATTCACAAAGCAAAAACCATTACTGAATGGTTTAAAGAGAAAAAGATTAAAACTTTACAGTGGCCGGCACGGTCACCAGACTTAAACATTATTGAAAACATGCGGGGTGAATTGGCACGTCGCGTTTATGGTGGAGGCCATCAATATTTCACGGTACAGGAACTGAAAACTTCAATAGCGACTGAATGGCAGAATATCCCTCAAAATTATGCGTTAAATTTATATAAATCTATTAATAACAGACTATCGGAAGTGATTAAGAACAATGGAGGATCTACGCATTACTGATCACTCATTTGTTGATTTTTGTTTCATATTTGCAACAGAGCGTCTAAATTTTTGTCGCAGAAATTATTTAAACATGGGAGCAATAATTTATTATTTAGTTCGTATATTACTGGAGGAGATATTTTTAAGTTTATTTTACTTTTACGAATAAAACTTAATTAGATAACTTGCTAGTTTCGCAAAGAAATGTTGTAACCCTTAAAACCCGTAAAACATCTTACCGCGTCTAAGTTTTTATCGGGGAGTGTACCTAACACGTAACGACCTGAAAGAGTAGAATTTTTAAATAAATGGATCTCTAAACTTAACAATCCTGTTTGATAATATCGATAGGATATCAGAAAATTGAATTAAGCTTCGTTTCCGGTAGAATTAATTAGGCGCCGATAATCTTAACCAACCCCGTGAATGAAACGGAGTAGCTTTGTACACGGCTAGTTTCCACTGAGACCGGAAACGGCCGTAAGGATTAAATTAATTCTCTCGAATGAAAGATTATCTCGATTCTTGGCTGTTGTTAAATGGAAGTTTACAGATCGGAAATTACCGATTACGAAACGTTCTGATAATCCTTCAATTAACTAATGATATAGTTGAATTGTGTTTTTAAAGCATACGTTTCTCAATTTAGATAATTAATCGATGTTTCCGCGACGCAAACATAACAATTCAAAATGGAACATCTTAATTTTCTTTAAATAAAAAAAAAAAAAATTGTCAGTACATTCATCTAGATTGTAGATATTTATGCAAATTGCGAAAGTGCTCGCCAAAAATCGCGGATTAAACTTGACTCAGACGCACGCGTCCGTATATACACAATACAGGTGGAATTGTGTGGAATTTCAATTACTACTATGTTAACGACGTAACGGTGAAACATGTTGATGGCGACCAGGCATCACGTAATATGTATGTTCGGGCTTCTTGGAGACCTTACGTACCCATTGACCGGCCATTGAGAACGATTACAGTTAGAGAAATATGTGTGTAGAAATTGTTTTGGCGTAATAGTTCTGATGTTAAAAAATACTGAATGATGAACTTTTTCTGATTTTCTTAATCAAAGGTTGCCTTAATTTGTTCGCAATTAAAGAATAAAAAGTAGACTATAGTGAAGTAATTTTTAATAATTCTACATTCCCCAGTAAGTATGTGAGTATTTTGTCCATTCTGAAGAAATCCTGTTATGTTTATTGAACAAATATTATTTTTAAAGAATTTTGCTTGACGTAATCGCTTAAATACGGTATGAAATTGGTATTTACAACAATGTCGGGAGAGAGAGAGGCACGGAGAACCGCCTAAGGCTGTCGAATTAATAAAACAACAGCCAATAGAAGAAAACAGCAAAAATTGCAAGAGTTTGTTAAATATTTTATTTTTGTAAATTAAATCAATCAGACATTTACTTTGCCTTGATGTTGGCTATGCGATTCATTAATTCAGTGAAGATTCTCTTGAGACCGATACTTTTTTATTTAGAAAAAAAATTAAAAAAAAAAGAAAAAAATTGCTCCAACAAAAAATATAGTATAGGTAACATAAATAAATTAAGATTCTTTCACAGAACTGCAATTGATGATCTAGATCATCCTCAGTTAATTCTTGCAGTGAGTGTACTTTATAAAGAGGGTACTTTCCTTTTTTCTAATTTTTTTGCAGCTACGGAATGATGAATTTTATGGTTTAATCAAAGTTGCCTATTAGAGTTCTATGGATTATTTTGGGATCAAGCAAAATTGTAAATTCTTGAAGTATCCTACTGTCTGTAGATCTTAAAATAGGTGCTCTATTAGGATGTTCTTTATTAAACAGTTGGGAACTCTCCTCAGGAGTTCTTAGTCTGCCACCGCATTAGATCAATTGGTTCTCCAATGAGATTCAAAATTGAAAAATTAAAAGAAATGTTTTAAAGCAATTTTAAAAAAATATTTATTAAAAAAATGTTTCCAAGAGGGGTTATTTAAATTTAATTATTCCCTAAAAATTATAGTATTATCGCTATTTTCTGCTCCGGCGTAGGCATCGTGCGCCCAATTCTTACACACGCCACACTGAATCCATCCTTCGTTAGATTTTGATTGGGAAAAGCGTTCAGTGCAATGATTTTGATCAGAATCGGAACTCTTGTAACTATCTTCTTCTTTGTTGTCTTTTTGTTCTGATCATTGGTTCCCTTATTTTTATTTCTAATTATTAAGAAATATTTTTTAATTTGTTTTTTGAGGATGTGACTGATAATTGTCTTTTCTTTTCTTTTTCTTCCGCTTGTCTTAGATTTTTAAATGGTGAACTAGTTAATTCTTCCACATGCTGGATCTTAGATTTGCGTTTTGGTCGTTTTTTGAGATCTGTGTGAAATCTGTGCTAGGATATTTTGCATTGTTTTTATTTGAACTGATTGTGGTAGCTTGAAGAGGGCTGTGAGCTATTGTAAATTATCATTCAATTACCGGAAGATCAGTCTCTACAGCAGGCGAAGTTAGATTTTTGTCTTTCGGTATAATTCTTTATGATGGATGGCTGGACATCCAAATGTCGCATTCTCGGGCATGCTGGTTTCTCAATAAACTATGCAATGCAAAGGTTATAAACGGTGACTGGTATGAGGAGGCAAGGAAATCAGAATCAAATTATTTTCACGAGCAAAAATTATTGCTTTTACGGCTCTATGACTCGCTTGATTGTCAAATATTAGTAACATGTTCTTAGCTTCGGAGGAATTAGCAAACTCTACGAAGTGCTCGTTTGTTTAACCAACTGATCTTGGCGGGTCCCTTCGCAACTGCTGGTTGCTGACGTCGGGCAAGTAGCTGCTATATTGAATCCTCGATCTTCACTAACAATACTTCTGTCCGTCCTTTAGTAGCAGGCTTAGGGACAGTGTTAACTCCAGTTTCGTCACCATTGAAATATTTAGTTTGGTTTTATGGAATATTTGAACTTTGTTAAACGCAACAACTCTAGCCGCATTAGTCCCTTGTAGTT
>LR737387.1:16558929-16586986 GCA_902655005.2 Marronus borbonicus | reverse complement strand
GTTGTTTTTGTTCTTTAGAGAAAATCGTAATTTCTAGGACCACTCACCGTGCTTTTCTTAATTCGGCGTGACAAGCATGTTTTAGGAATTTTTTTGAATTTTACAGAAGCCTTTCTGATCGACATCTCTTTATTGCCAGAATTGCTCTACCCATAGCAACTTTGTCCCAGCTAGGTTTTGGCTTTTTCTTTTGATAATTACGTACCATCTAATTTTGCTTCATATTGGAAAATTACAATAACGTGAAGAAATTTGAATAGTATGGAATAATATTAAATATCTATTGTAACAAAATGCCTTTGCGTGCGTCCAATAGACGGAGGCTTTTAATAAACCTTAGTACTAAGGTCTTAAGGTCTTCTTCCCTCAGTTCCGTAGGTGCTAGAAATGACCTACTAAGTTCTTCCGAAATAAACCACTTTTTCTTAACTAAAAATGCCGGAAATAATAGAAGTAAAACTCGTCTATGTTTTAATTTAGGAATCCATTTTGAAACAAAAATAAACAATATCAATTTAAACTACGATTAACAACAATTAACAACACATTCCACTTTAAAGAGATTTCAAACATTCTAACTCTCCTAAGAAGGCCTGCATTCGCACGCTCCAAAACAAAGGATATTTACAATATCTCATGTTCGTAGAAAGCGTGACTTGCAGCTCGGGCGGCGACGTTTTGTTGCTCTTCTGGAATTCAGAATGATATAACTCTCTCGACCTCATACTTCGCGAAAGAGTGCGAAAAACAAAATGCCATAGCTTCGCTACACGTTAGAATTAAATGGTTTTTTTACGGTTGGAAGACAACAAGTGTGAATTGAGAAGAACTTGATTTCAATCGATCGTGGATAAAAATAATTTATTTTTCGGTGAAATAAAAATTTTCTTTGCTCCCGTTTTTTGTTTATTGTTTCTTTTCGAGATTTCGTGGAATTAAGAGACAACGAATAACACCTAGTGGTTTTTGTTGAGTATTCCTATTGTTTTAAATAACTGACGAAATTGGAAATTTCACGCTTGGTTTTCTTGTAAAATAATGGTAAAAGAATATTGCAATTTGAGAAAAAGAATGCGAAAAGCATTGATTGTATTGAAAAATAAGTCTAAGTTTAATGCCAATTTAGTCCTATTGGACTTTAAGAGCGAAGCAGTCCCGAAGTCGTTATGCTCGGCTCTTGTTAGATCCAGTGTAGAATACGCTTCCATCATGGTGGTATCCTTACTATGTAGCACATAAACTTCAATTAGAACTGGTTTAAGGGAGATTTGACAAATTCCTCCGGGTTCGGCGGGACGGTGACGACTGGCACCGTGATATTGGAACCACATTTCCTCCGAATCAATTTAGTCTAAGTTTGGCTAGAAAAAAAATCTGTTGACATGAATCAGAATCATTCACCAGGTATCGTTTTGCAAGAAATAAGCCACCATGCTATAAATCACACCGTACAGTGCCCCTTTTGCTTGTGCAAGGGCTTCTCATGAATCTCTTATGGATTGTTTTCACATCAAAAATACTTAACCAGAAATAAGCTTCATCTAAGAAGATATTTTTTTTCCTAAAAAATTGTGACCAGCTTCAAATTGCTCTAAAACTCAAGCAGCAAAGTCACGGTGCTTAGCAGAGTAGCTTCTTGGGGCGAAACTATCTTGTTTGGGTGCAAACCCAAATCGTTTTGTAAAATACACCAAGTTGTTATTCTTTTAGGACCTAATTTTGGAGCACGACGAGGATTCGATAAATTTGGAAGTTGTACAATGCTGTTTCTTGCAGCAGCAATGTTCTTTGGCGCTTGTTATATTCTGACGCCTTGTTTTCGCGTCGTGAAATCATAAAATCACTTTCAGTTTTCCAATAGCAAAAAGGCGATTACGTGGACCATAGGTTTCTCGAAGAAGAATGTCTATTTTCATGAAATTTTTAGATAACAACAGAAGGTGTATGAAGCGTGTATTTAGCAACGATGAATTGTTAAAATATATTAAATACAAACGATCACTAGTGATAGTTTTAGTTATAACATTCTGAACATGGTTGCCAACTCATTTAAAAAAAAATATCATTGTTATTGACAAATTCTTTGGATCGGGAATCTCTTTGTTATTGTCAAAGAACATATGTCCTACTATCTAATCCATGTAAATTTGAATTCGTTGTTACCTACAGAGATACATATGTAAGACATCACTGTATACTACCTGTTAATACATAGCACTATTGTATATAAGAAATGTTCAGCTCTTATTCAGCTACAATAGACGAGGTATGCAGACTTCTTTATCTGCCTTACTCAACTTATCGTAAATCGGTCGAGCCACGACCTTGTTCGTGGCCAAGGTATTATATACATCGATATATTTCTTTAATTGTTCATAGAAACATGTTTAAACGTTAATTAGCTCCCTATTTTTTTAAAATAAGGAATTAACAATAATTTATAATAACGGTACGATATCCGTTCTTCTGCCGAAGGAATAACCTTCCGGCTTACAACAGAATCCAGGTAATTTTGGTAAATATCGCGCCGGATCAGGATCCGAACCTCTTCCGATTTGGTCAACATATTTAATACCCATCGTGTACACGGGAGGTTTGCTTTTGTAGATGTTGGAAGTTGTTTCGCCGTAGCGAGCTGGTCCTGGAGATCGTTCTAGATCTCTAAGACCATGTTTACCCCCGAACTAGCATATGGGGAATTTTAGGATTGATGGGGTGCTTGCGCTGGGTTTTCTGGATCCTTATCCTGCTTCCTCCAGTTCTATCGGGTTGATGATCTTCCTGGGGTCCTCGGCCCTCGGTGTTTGGTTCTCGGAGTCTTCTTCCTGGACTCCCTCCTCGGTTACTAAAACAGAAAAATATAAGTTAGTAAGGCATTAGTACACGCTATGGTGATACCTATGCCAGCCTACTCAGGTGATCGCAGGTGGTCTTGTGCCTCGATCCTGAAGGGGTTCTTCGGATGGTGGCGTTCTTCATTGCGGGATTCTCGCTAGTTAGCGTCTTCTCGAAGAAGTTTTTGTTGAGCCGTGCCAGGAATTCCTGCAGCCGCTCAGTCTCGCTCAGGTGTGTCAATGTAGCCAACGAGGTGCGTTGGGGTACGTGTAGTACCAATCGCAAGCAGCGATTCTGTACAGTCGCGAGGGAGGTAATGTGGGTGGGTGCCGCCGTGACACAGACGGGACTGGCGTAGGTAAGGATCGGGCGTATGTGAGTCTTGTACAGCATGACGCCCGTTTTAGGGTTGAGGTGGGAATTTGTAAGGATGGGATACAACTGTCTGGCTGCACCTAGTGCCCTGTTTCGAGCTCTTCTAAGATGCTCCGCGAAATTCAGCCTCTCGTCTAGGATCATTTCGAGATACTCGATCTTGCTGTCCCAATCGATCTCCGTCGCTCTGAATTTGATCTTGGGAAGCGGACCGTGTTGTTTCCAGGCGAACGCAATCGCTTGCGTCTTCCTGGGGTTGATCGCTGATCTTCGGTCGGCGTTACGCGATGTAGCCAGGATTGCTGTGTCATCTGCGTAGATGGCGTTCGGCACTCTTTGATCTTCCGGTTTTGGAATGTCCATGACGTAAATCGTGAACAGGACTGGGCCTAGCGCCGACCCCTGTGGGACTCCAGATATCATGCTCCTCTCTGAAGATTCCGTCTCATTAACCATGGTGTGGAATCTTCGGTCCTTGAGGTATGATCTGACAGTCTTAAGGAGCCTCGGCGGAAAGCTGGCCCCCTTCATCTTCAGAAGTAGTCCTTCATGCCGGATCTTGTCGAATGCCTTCTCCAGGTCCAGGGATACCATGACGGTCGTCTGGTTCCTGTTGAAGGCAGTGGTGACCTGATCCGTAATCCGGTACAACTGGAGAGTTGTGGAGTATTGATGGGGTGCGGGCGTCATCGTACCTTTTAAAGCTGCATGTCTAGCAGACATTGTATACGCTCCTTCATGCACGGTGCTTTCTCATGGCTGTACGTACCAGGCCCTCGAGGCTGAAATATAGTGAGTTCTTTCGGTCTCGACGACAGACTGTGCATAGGCGACGTCATAACAAGGACCGGGACTAATTTTATTCTCAATAAATCGCAGTTTCGCGGGGGCTACGGTAACGCGTATAATCATATTTCTCGTGGCCGACGGTGGTTGGGAGCAGGTACGCTCCCGGACCAGATCCGATATTACTAGCCATTATTACAATTGATTACTGAAATTTCACTAACATGCCATAAAAAACGATCGGATACATGATTTTGTTATTAAACCTAAAAAAGAAGCATCAAAATCAAGCTATATATAATACGTATAATTAACTTTAAAAGCTATCTATCAGTTACAGGTTAATACCGTAATCATAACATTTTAATCTATTTTTGTTTGTTAGTTTAATAACGCTATAATACTGATACGATTAATTTTTTTTTTATGGCGTTACTCACCCAATCTGATATTGCATAGCTACTTACATAAAGTAACTAGATAAAATATTACCAACAATCATAAAATCTTATCAAATGAATACAGTAACATATTTAGACTTAATTATGTAAAATAATGTTCCATTAACGTAATTAATTGACAAGATTGTCAAGATATGTCTGCTTGTTATCGTTCCTTCTTTTCTCCGAAATTATATCATCACCGAAAGGAACCAACTTATTATCGATACGATCAAAATCAGCAAATTATATCCGCTTTATATCTGAGTGAAATCACATGATGTAAAGGACCCTCGAAATGAAATTATGATGGTATGTCCACTTAAAAAAAAAATTGCGTAAATACGTTCCATGTGCCCTTGGGAGATATATAAGATAAGTAATGGGAAATCGAAAGAAAATGGGATACACTCTTCTTACTTCATCGTTTTTCAAGTTAACATTTCGATGTTCAGCATGCATCGTTTGAAGATAAACAAAAACGAGCATTTTATCTTGCCATCGACGCTTTAATAGTGAGATCAGCGTAAAGATAAATCGAGATCAATTTGATGGTAGAATGAGATCAGCATCGGAATCTTAGATCTAGCAATTGTAAAATTATTAAGCTTTTGTTTAGCAATGATAATTAGCTTGGGGTTTTAGCTAATTGGTGTGTAAAGTGGTTAGATCTTTGATAGGCGTGGATTCATTTAGTTAAAACTATTTATAAGTCCTCAACGTTGGCTAAAGTTCGGAAAATGTTATGGATACTTATGGTTTACTCTTCAAATTTAATTCAAAAGCTGGTACTTTGTTGCCTTCCACTTTCAAACATAGCGTCTGTTCGCTCATCTGTTATCGATAGCATTTGTTAATTTTCAACCAATAATCGCTTACCAAAACTTTACCTATTAAAAAAAAAAACGATTTAATTTATTTAAATAATTTAAAATTACACATTCCTTTTCTCTTTGTAATGCTAGGGTTTACCGCCTAGCGTTACCATGAAGTGTCATCGTTGCGAAATGTGCACGTTCCCCAACTAACTGGGCGACACGTTAAATAGCGAAATTTAACTTGAGAAATTAATATTAAAACTGAATATAATTAATAATGATAGCAAGGACTGCGGAGTAGGACGGCAAACAATATTAAAGTATAGGCATACTCCGCACCACACAAATTTCATTGAGTAATCCGGAACGCGTCGATCAATTTTCAACCGTATCCTTACTCTTGAGAAAAAACATGATTTACTACTTTTAATTAATTAAATATATGTGGTGGTGCTGAGTGTACCGATACATCAATATTGTTTACCAAATGGAATTATTCTCTATATGTTAATTTCAAAATTAACCATAAGTGAGTATATGACTTATTTTCGCCGGGATTATCGTTAGCTGGAGATATATTTGCCGAATAAAGCCCCGAGGAAGTGAAAAAGAAACCAAGAAGAAGCTGCTACAAGGCAAAGTTAGACGTCGGAAAAGTGTCGACGTTATCTTAGCGAATGTGGCTGAAAAAATAAAAAATTTTGTTTGTCACTCACATTCCAAATTATATGGAAAATAAGCTCCTAGATTTGATATAATATTTATTATTGAAATCTACATTGTAACGCTCTTCCTACGCGCACGGTATTTTAAAATCGTGCATTTAATTTAATAATTAATGCGACAACTTTTCGCATTATTCCGTATCGACGAAGCTGTTAGCGTTTTAAGTACCTAAAAACCCGAAGGTCGAATGTTGTGCACAACTCGTTTATAAAGCGGTATAAAAGCCAACCAGAACTCATACAATTGCATTTTTCTAGCGAAACGCGTCAATTCGTCGATAATTTCTTCCTTTTTTACTGTGAATTATCATCAATTTACGCAGGATAAGCTTTGCTTCTCCAAGTATTGCTAATTGTTGTATCTTCTGTTTTGGTGGGTATTTTCCGATATTCACTTGTTTGCTAATAATATTGATCCGTGATACGATGCAATAATAATAATAATGTTAATGGTAACAAGGCAGAGCATTTCTGAACATATTCATACATAAACAAATGAAAAAAAAAAACATCTGCAATACCAAGAAGAAACATTCACTGAGAGAGAAGGTAAGTAAGTAAAAGTTCTCGCTGCAACAATGAAGAACGTTTCCAATTGTCTAGTTTTATACCGAGGTACAAACGTACGTTCGCAGCATCAATTTTATTAGCAATTGTTTTGGACAGAAATTTATCGTTGGCTATATACCGACGAGGAGTTTGCATGTTACGTTGTTCCAACAAGCCATTATAATCCGTTCTGCGTGCGTATAAGCACCGATGATTCTAAAAGTTATATGCATATTTTAGTACCCTCTTTCGTACTCGTGTATTGGGTACCAAAGTTTTCAGAGTTTGCGGGTTGGGGAATCCTCATCAGGTTCTTATAAGAAACTCTAACAGCCAAGACATAAATTGCAGATGACAACATTGGAATTCTCGTAAATAGTCCATTTATAGATATTTCTGGGTATTTATTGCTTTATGAGGGGTAATTGAGATTTTCTCAGATCAAAATAGAAATTTCAAATGCGACAAAAATTTAGACCCTGCGCATTTATTACATTAATATAAGCGAAAATGTTTTCATTTGATCCTTCTCTTTATATGCAGCGGTTGTGTTGGTAAAGTGTACACATCTCACCACGAGAAATTATATTTTATAAAGCGTTTGCAATATGGGTAGAAAAAAACAATTATCCTTGATAGAAAGGGAAAGTCCTATCCTGGCACCAGGATGGTGTTAGTAAGAAGGAATTTGCTCGTCGGTTACGAAGAAGCGATCATTCCGTTAGAAATTTCCTAAAAGATCCGGAAAATTACGGCGAACCAAAAGGCCAGGGGCGACCGAAAGCTGTAAGTGAGCGGGATAAACGCATGATATTGCGGTGTGTATCCGATTCTTCTGCGTCGCCGTGAGTTATTGCAGAACTGGCGGGGGTACAAACGCACGTGCGTAATATTCAAAGGATTTTAAAGGCGTCGCCGGTAATATCACGGAAGGAAATGTTGAGAAAACCGCCACTTTCGGCGAAACACAAAGAAGCGAGGTTGAGATTTGCTGAAGAACACCTACCCTGGAAGAAACAATGGGAAAAAGTTATATTTTCCGATGAGGAACGTTTTAATTTGGACGGACCGGATGGGTACTCGCATTATTATCATGATCGGAGAAAGGAACCGAAAGTGAAAATAACCAGACAGTTAGGGGGTGGATCTGTGATGATATGGGCAGCGGTTGGATTTCGCGATAAAAGTGGGATAGTGGTTTGCACAAATAAAACGACATCTGTGACGTATAAAGACTTATTGCGTGACAATCTTCTACGTTTTGGAAACCAATGGGCCGGGCGCAATTTTGTTTTTCAGCAAGATAACGCGCCAATTCATAAAACAAAAACCATTACTGAATGGTTTAAAGAGAAAAAGATTAAAACTTTACAGTGGCCGGCACGGTCACCAGACGTAAACATTATTGAAAACACATGGGGTGAATTGGCACGTCGCGTTTATGGCGGATGCCGTCAATATTTCACGGTGCAGGAACTGAAAACTTCAATAGTGACTGAATGGCAGAATATCCCTCAAAATTATGTGTTAAATTTATATAAATCTATTAATAACAGACTATGGGAAGTGATTAAGAACAATGGAGGATCTACGCATTACTGATCACTCCTTTGTTGATTTTTGTTTTACATTTGCAACTGAGCGTCTAAATTTTTGTCGCAGAAATTGTTTAAACATTGGAGTAATAATTTATTATTTAGTTCATATATTATTGGAGGAGATATTTTCAAGTTTATTTTACTTTTATGAATAAAAAGTTAATTAGATATCTCGCTAGTTTCGCAAAGAAATGTTGTAACCCTTAAAACATCTTACCGCGTCTAAGTTTTTGTCGGGGAGTGTAACTCGCACAAGCGGTCTGCCTCTAAGAAGATCAGCGTTATGTAAATGTTGACCATGCATACCTTTATAAGCTAAAAATGCATCTATTCCACCATTCCTCAGATTTTTTAAGTCGCTTTTTCGCAGCTTCTGTAGATCTAGCTCAATCTTACCTTTAGCTCTTTCCAAGAGATTACTTCCAATTAGAAATTAGAAATTTATGAGCAATGTTATTGCCTGTCGAAAATATTAAGCACTACAAAGCGTTCTAACCAGGTGTTAATTCATTTAATCGGCAAAAAGTGCAAATTTGAGTACGTAGTAAGTAGACGATTCAAGGGATACTTAACAGATATTGACGCGGATGAAATATTTTGTTATACCTTCCAGATAAGCCACACTAATTTGCTCTTATCTGCACCAACGTTTCATTGAATTTTCGATACTTATATGCACGTACAACTGATAAAAATTACGTACATATACATAAAATATAGGTAGCGCGCGGATATCTGCGGGTAAAAATATTTCTTCTACAATTTGCTGACGTATTTGTGCTATTCGCATGAGTCACCGAAAACGTTTCGCATTGCAGACCTACTTACACGTTTATGTTGGGCAAAGAAAATTTTGCGTTTATAGGTATTGTTACTACGGGCAATAATGTACAGGGTGAACCGGGAGGAAGGGACCAATCTCCAACAGTGTAGGCCAAATAAGAATGGTAGAAAGTAGTAGTCATCGAGCTTTTGGATTTAGTAGGAAAAGCTACTCATCTCAAAGAAAGGCAATGTCCGAAAAACAAAAAGAAAGATTATAAAATAACAATAACGTCGGTAAACAATGAAAAATTAAGGTAATTCTTGAGATGCACACTTCTTATGTGCACGTTGCTGGGAACCTGCCCTAAAACTACAGACCTTAAATATTTATCAAACCTTCAAGGAAGGTTGTTACTTTTCTTTCTTGTTTCCTGATTTCTTAGTGGATCTGGCATAAGAGATATGCAGAATTTTTACAATTAGCAAATAACTTCCTCAACGTCCGTTCTACAGCAGACAATTCACAGTGTCTTTTGTTAAGCACCTGCAATCGGAAGATTATGCTAAGACCGTGTAGAATTTTTGTAAATTACGTTATTTTCAATGTACTCCTTTTTAACTTGAAAGAGCAGAAGAGAAGTTAATCTTGGAGAACACATTTTCCTCTAAACATGTCGTTTTTGTAATTTACATCTATTACAAACGTTCCTTACATGCAACGTTATGTCCGTGGTCGATTTAATTTGTTATTATTTAAAGTTGTTGTTTCGTACCCCAAAAGCAAATTTCTTCATTGGCTTTTATGGTACATCGTGAACCTGAGCACGACTTGGAGATTAATAACAAAAAAATAAAAAGAACGTGAACGCTTAGACTTTACGTTTGCCAATATTTCCTTGAACATTCAAATCGAAAATATCCAAGTAAGTGGATTAGGAGGAGAGGTGCTGTTGCCTGGTCAACTCGTAGCCTTGATCTAACTGCACTAAACTCATTTTTTTCCGGGGTCAGATGAAGACCTTTGCATACGTGACACCGGTAAACACGGTTGGAATTAGCGGGTAGGTATAATAATGGTTGCAGCAGAAGATATAAAAGAGAAGCAGACAGACCCTGCGAGGGTGTTAACCACTATCTTCTCTATGGTCTCAACCAATGTTAAAACACGGTGCCGAACCTGTGTTGCTGCGAATGGTGGCCATTTTATAAATGCATTATAAATAGTGTACTTGTTGTAAATGACGATTTCTCGAAAAACAAAAGAACTCCAATTACTACGAACCGGGGTGCCGAATCAAAAATTTGTTTTTGAGAAGAGTTGTTTGATTTAATAAGTTCTATCATTTTTTGGTCTAATGACTTAAGTTCAACACCCTGTATAGTAAAAAGTAACATAACTGCAATAAAGCTTATTAACACGGCGGTAAAGGTTATTAACTCGCTTTTATTATCTATCTACTTTTTGAGTATAAGTTCTTTAAAGAGAAAAGGAGACAGAAATGACAAAATAACTGTTGCTATTATTTTTATTATATCTTTTGACCAATACACTTTGATAATGACTAATATCTTCGGATATTTAAAAGTCGAAGGTGCGCTGCTACCGCATACAAAGACGATTGCGAAAAAATTAATTAAAGCAACACCTGACAACCAACAGATTTCGCATGGACCCACAGGGTTAGATATCGCCGGGTTTCGTGTATTACCCACATATAATTGAATAGCTAGCTGAGATAACAGGCCCCGAAACTTTCTAATTTGCTCACTTATTGGTATAACTTGCATTGATCTAATATTGCTTCGTTTGAGTTAGCACTAGCCGTGTGCGTGTGTGCTAATCGCATTGAACCTGCCATCCGGCATTTTATGTGTTTTAATGTTTTATTTTATGCACATTTGCAGACGCTTAAACAAGCTTTCAACAAACAACCCGACAATTTTGGGATTGCATATTATATCGTCTCATAACAGGTCCCCGCGCTTATATGAGCCGACACGATGCCGTCGACATTTAAAAATATTCGCAAAGTGAAGGGCAATCGCGTCAGTCGTGCAAAACGCGACGGATGAATGTATTATCGATGGTTTCTCTTAGCGGTAAAGGTATACAACACTTATGTATGTACGTAATATGGAATCGGTTAAAAAAAAAAAAAAAAAAAGGCCGCAGGTACTTTCTTTTCCGACTTCTTCGCGGGTCAGGTTCTTTTTTTTTATTTTAAATTCGATAAAATCTAAAAAAATTAAAAAAAAACTAATTAATTCTACGAATTTGTTGCTTCCTCGATAGCTTAAGGAGAGTTGATTATTAAAAGGGACCGATGCACGAAAAGACGTTTTAATGAAATAAAACATCGGATTTTAATTTTGAATAGCAACGTTACGAATTTTTTTCGGGTGCCTTTCGCGACTCATCGATTAGAATGTTGGGATAGTTAAGAAATTATCTTTTTGCATTTTTTGAGGATTTTAGATCTTCTTGTTTCAAAGGAAATTTATGAGAATTGTCAAAAGGGCGAAAATTTCGAATGGCAGCCTAAAATCTCTAATTTCTGGACTAAAACTGATACGAAAAAGGTCTTAAGCCGGTAAGACAATGTTAAAAAATGTTTCTTCTTAAACATTTCTTGAAAAATTATTACGATTGTTATGGAATTTAAATAATTATAATAATTGAGTTTGAAACTGATTTTTTGAGCTTTTTGGGACTACTTCGCTGTAGCGCCAACAACGCCCCCGAAAAAACTCTTTATGAGCTCCCCATCTTTTATTAACAACTCAAATATTGGGGTAACATCTCCATTACTATATGGATAAAATTTCTTTATTGTTTCCGGCGATAACAGATTAATTATGTGTCGAAGCGAAAAAGGAATATTGTGGTAGGAACTTTGGATGGTACCTTTTAACATACGCTGTGTACCTATGAAATCTTCCTTCGCTTTGTGTTCGACCCAAAAAAAAATCAAAATTCAGCACTTCTGAATGCAATAATAACCCTTCTCAAAGTTGAACATTATAATTCCTTGTACTTTACCACCACAAACGGATGGACTTAGAAGGAACGCCAAAAAAACACCTGAAAAAATTTTCGAATCGACTTCAGATCCTCTATCTCCGTTCCAAATCTTCAAAACACTTCGAGAAGTTCCTCACGTCCATCGTCATAGTTTCATCTCACCATAATAAATAATACGCGCAACAGTCCAATACCTTTGTGAAATGTAAACTTCACAGCAATCGTCATCCTTGCAGTTCTCCTCTACATCATCGCCGCCGCCGTCTTGTTTGCGCTCATTATCGACTTCTTCGAGAAGCGGTGCGGATAGTTCGTGATTCACAAAAGGACAATAACCTCGCCGACGAACGGTTCTTCTACGGCGGCGTGCCCGCGATCGGGCGGAAGAGGACTCGGCGCGAAACGGGCTCAATTCCATGTCTGAAATTCTCGGGAAATATTCGTACGACGCGAGGTATTCACGGTGCGTGGGAGGAATTCTTTAGAAAGAGAGAGGAGATTCGTGGGGGCGCTCCTAAGAGAGCTATTCTTTGCAAATTTCGCCATCCATTTAAACGTGACACATAAGAGCGAATCAGAGGAATCCATATACCGAACAGCACCAAGATTCGTAGAGATCGGTTAACTATTATTTAGGTGATGCCTACGTGCCTAACCCTTCCATCTATTCCATTTATATGTAGTAGCCGATTTTGTAAACGGCTATGATCGTTCTGTTGATTAAACTAGGACTCGCGATCGCAAATTTTGCGCAAATAGGTTTCACAGATTGTAAATTCCCTGGCTTATTGTGGATCTTTTAAGAAAGAGGATCTACAAATGTCAGGGAGGCGATCGCAAAAGACAAAACAGATCTCGTAGCTGTAGAAGAAGAAAAACAAGTAATTAACAAAACCATGCGCACTATTTGCAATACTTAGTCTTTGGAACAAGAAAGGCATATTGCAACGAAGTTTAAACCCACCAACACTAAACAGAGAAAATCTAATTCTGCAGACCATCGTCTAAGCTGGTCAATGTAAATGAGGTTAACTTATGGAGTTACCCCAGATTTGTTAAAATAATATCGGAATTGCGCAGGCCAAATTTGTACTTACACGACCCGACAAAAACATAGACGCGGTATCGTTTCTATTTACGAAACAAAGTTTATAGACATTATATAAAATGTAAATGAGGGTTATTAAATGTTTCTCGCAGATTAATTTGTGTCTTATCTTATCGACGTCCATCATTACAATAATAATAATGCCGCAAGTTCGCATCCACTCTTTCGCTCTATTCCCATCGTTCACAGGAAATTTGAAAAAACTTATATTCTTATCTTTTTTATTATTTTTGAAGCAATTTGCATAAACGCACATCTGATTCGCGGTAGTTATCTTTCAGGAATTTCTATATTAAACCGGATCGATGCTACCAATACGCTAGCTCAAGAGAGAGTGAACGAGCTCCATTTTATAGGATTCGAAAATCTCGGTTCCCATCCGACTTGATGCGCCACCTACATGTCGAACGCTGTTTTGGTTCCGCATATACTTATAACACGCCCACTTGCAAGTACAAGGAAACCATCACAGACCGACGGATCCCAAATATACGTTTATAACACGCCTTCTTTTTAAATATTACCTAGTGAGGACAATCCTAAGGTTTCTAGTAGAAAATCATAAAAAGACATTAAATATCGACCAATCGTAAGATCTTTAAAAGGTTTTTTTACTTACGCCCCTCTTTTTGTCGTGATGCACATTCATCTTTTAAAATACATTTTGGTGTAAAAAAGAGAACGGTTTGTTACTAACATAAGAAATCTCCATTTTTATTAGGAAATGGGAACGGGGTTTCTGAACGCCCACAATTTGAAAATAAACCAATAAAATAACCGCGTAACCTTAGCATCCATTTCATTGCGTACTGTATGAGCAGTTGCATGGACAAGAATTAAATTTTAATTTAGAATTAAGTTAATAACATCAAAACCTTCTATCGACATGTTACACATGGTTGAAATCAGAAAAAGAAGCTGTCTGACGGTGTTCACACCCAACATGGCGCGGATGAGAAATATAAAAATCGATAATGGCCGAAAAGCCATATAAAACGCACCAATGAGCAGAAGATCGATCCCCTATCCTGTATCTCCAATAATAATCGAAATTCTCATAATGAGGGCCAAAAATGAATCAGCCTAGATGGAGAAGTTATGAAGTAGATTATTATTACAATGTTTCTGGAAGCGCTATTGGGGGCTACTGCAATGGATGGAATAGATGCTGCTACTTTTATTGCGCAATAATCGCGAAGAAGTTAATTTGTTGTTATTGTTAAAATGTTAAACGGTTAATATTGTTGGTGCGCTGTATCCCACAGGAATTGCGCTTTTATTTACACTACCCGACAAAAACATAGACGCGGTATCGTTTCTATTTACGAAACAAAGTTTATAGACTTTATATAAAATGTAAATGAGGGTTATTAATACTTGTTATGTAAATAGTCCATTTATAGATATTTCTGGGTATGTATTGCTTTATGAGGGGTAATTGAGATTTTCATAGATCAAAATAGGAATTCTAATGCGACAAAAATTTAGACCCTGCGCATTCATTACATTAATATAAGCAAAAATGTTTTAATTTGATACTTCTCTTTATATGCAGCGGTTGTGCTGGTAAAGTGTGCACATTTCACCGCGAGAAATTATATTTTATAAAGCGTTTGCAATATGGGTAGAAAAAAGCAATTATCCTTGATAGAAAGGGGTAAAGTTCTAGCCTGGCACCAGGATGGTGTTAGTAAGAAGGAAATTGCTCGTCGGTTATGAAGAAGCGATCGTTCCGTTAGAAATTTCCTAAAAGATCCGGAAAATTACCGCAAACCAAAAGGCCAGGGGCGACCGAAAGCTGTAAGTGAGCGGGATAAACGCATGGTATTGCGGTGTGCATCCGATTCTTCTGCGTCGGCGAGAGTTATTGCAGAACAGGCGGGGGTACAAACGCACGTGCCTAATGTTCAAAGGATTTTAAAGGCGTCACCGGTAATATCGCGGAAGAAAATGTTGAGAAAACCGCCACTTTCGGCGAAACACAAAGAAGCGAGGTTGAGATCTGCTGAAGAACACGTATCCTGGAAGAAACAATGGGAAAAAGTTATATTTTCCGATGAGAAACGTTTCAATTTGGACGGACCGGATGGGTACTCGCATTATTATCATGATCTGAGAAAGGAACCAAAAGGGAAAATGACCAGACAATTAGGGGGTGGATCTGTGATGATATGGGCAGCGATTGGATTTCGCGATGAAAGTGGGATAGTGTTTTGCACAAGCAAAATGACATCCGTGACGTATAAAGACTTATTGCGTGACAATCTTCTACGTTTTGGAAACCAATGGGCCGGGCGCAATTTTGTTTTTCAGCAAGATAACGCGCCAATTCATAAAGCAAACACCATTACCGAATGGTTTAAAGAGAAAAAGATTAAAACTTTACAGTGGCCGGCACGGTCACCAGACTTAAACATTATTGAAAACATGCGGGGTGAATTGGCACGTCGCGTTTACGGCGGAGGCCGTCAATATTTCACGGTACAGGAACTGAAAACTTCAATAGTGACTGAATGGCAGAATATCCCTCCAAATTACGTGTTAAATTTATATAAATCTATTAATAACAGACTATTGGAAGTGATTAAGAACAATGGAGGATCTACGCGTTACTGATCACTCATTTGTTGATTTTTGTTTTACATTTGCAACAGAGCGTTTAAATTTTTGTCGCAGAAATTGTTTAAACATTGGAGTAATAATTTATTATTCAGTTCATATATTACTGGAGGAGATATTTTTAATTTTATTTTACTTTTATGAATAAAAACTTAATTAGATATCTCGCTAGTTTCGCAAAGAAATGTCGTAACCCTTAAAACCTTTAAAACATCTTACCGCGTCTAAGTTTTTGTCAGGGACTGTATGTTTCATCGAAAATAATCAACAAAAATCGGGATTACGTCTACAGATTGTAAATCCCCAAAATCAAATAAAGTTCGCCACCATCAGCTTGGAACATCGTTTCTTCCCAGCTAGCTAAAATTCATATTTTTTCTTTAATTTCTGGTCCAAAATTTAGGAATTGCTTGAGAATAACTTTGCTCTAAAATAGGCTATCTTTCGCTAACCTCACGTTAAATCTGTTTACCTTTCAGCCCATATTTTTTAATCTTAACGTTAACTGGCATACCTACATGTTCACGTATATTGCAGTAAAAAAATCCGCGTTATACAAACAAACATAATTTTATGTTATATGTATATACCGCATTAACATTCGTCGTTCACGTTACAGTCTTAACAGCTTATCTTATCAATTTCTTGTACCGAGAAAGGAGTTATTTCGAATTTCAATACCGGATCGATAAAAATTTAATTGTTTTTTTGCATGATAAGCGCCCAGTTTTGCATAACCAACCTTCTCTGCCCGCATACCCTCTCCGCCACGGAATGGAAATAAAGATTAATAAGTTGTTAGCAGTAAAAAATCGCGGGCGCGTTTCTGAGAAAACGCAACGTAAAAATGTCGGTATTGTTCGTTATGTAACACCCAATCGCTGGTACACAATACGCGATAAAGGACATGCTTCTTTTTCGATTGAATAGAAAATATTGCGGGTTACGTGGATTTTATTTAAATTTGTACTGGAAGAATGAAGAAGGATTCAAATTTAGAATATGGCGTTTGTAATGGGGATGACGTAGCTACTAGCGAACTAGTACTAGAGAAATCATAGCAAGAAGTTTTAAAAAGCTATCAGAGTTTTAAACAAACTGCGCGAGACCGCGAGAAGGCTAACATCTGAACGAACCACTCGACAAGATTTAGAAGAAGTAGAAAATATTTTGGATTTAGTAGAATAAGAGGACCAGCTAACGAAGAATTGGTCATTCCACAAGGAAGAGTAATAAACACACTCCACTAACAAGGCTTATATTTGTACCATATCCATCCACATCAAATCCATCTCATATCCGTATCATATCCTTATCATGCCCATGTCATATCCACATCATATCCGCATCATATCCATATAATATCCATGTCATATCCATCATTGGTCCTTTCATTTTGGAGAATCGCCTCGTAGGGGAGCGCTACTCCAATCTTTCGCAATTGCAAAAGAATTACAAGAACTCCCACAAAAGATGTTCCCCTAAACGGCAAATTTCCAGCATGATGGAGCTTCTGCACATTTCGCTCGTCAGGTCAGATACATGGTGCTCACCCAGATGGGGTGAGCCGTCGCCCCACTGAGGCATGCGTCAGGCAACACATGGGCGATAGGTTTCCAGGGTAGCGGTGATCTTGCTAGTTAATCTTCAAGATCCCCAGATCTCACGCCACTAGTCTATTGTTTCTGGAGCTGGTTCGAAAATGACGTTTACAAGGTAAAATTCGACACCGTAAGCGATATTAGAGAACGACATCAAGCAGTCGGGAGAACTACAAGCGCCCTTCGTGGTTCAGGGGTCAATGGCGATGTTTTTCAAAATTTTTTAAAAGAACGCTATGATAAAAAAAAATTAATTTAATGTAACATATGAGTTTTTGAACGTCCCTTCCAATTGATCGCAGTTGATTTCATCGATTATTGGCTTTATTTTCTTAAAATGCTTTTTGCACTTGCCATAACCAAGGCGACAAATTCAATAGAACAAATTATCTTGCGAGAATTTTAGGCATGTAAACATTTTAAAAATTTTAGATTGTTTACAATTGCTATCTATGCATGGGAATCCCAATCTGAAAACAACAACAAGTATATGTAAACAAGCTATTTATGACATCAATAACATTTGAAAAGAACTCGTTCCAGCTTATCTCTTCGTAAAAGGTGGCGATTTTGTAGGCAAATTAAAATTTTCCTTGGATCTAGCTTTTTGCTTGTAAAACAACAACGTTACTGTGCATGCACTTCTAACCGTGACATACTTGTCTCAATAAATCGATATAATTACCGCAATATATAATGTAAGCGGTCAAATAACGCAGATTTACCAATACCAACATACGAACTAACAAAATAAAAATCTATCCACATACTCACTTCCCAGAATACACGTTTACCAATTTATTTATACCAAACTCAAGTTCTCGAAAGTACTTATCCTCCCGAAAAAAAAATTGTTTGTATATGCAAACTTCATAAATAATTATTTTGGGATGTTATCTAAACTTTGCGCCGGCAAAAGCTTCACTTTTCGATCTGGGATAATTTACCAAATACATAACGACGATGTCGATAGTCCGCCACGACGTTAATAATATATATTCGACTTGTATTTCGTCAAATGTTGCCTTAAATCCGCAATATCTTTCAACGACTTCCTCCTGCCTGTGTATATAGATGGTACACAGACCAGAAGTGTCTGAATTGTTACGCAAAGTCTAATTCGTAGCCCCCAAAGAAGCGTCCAGTCTATTTCGGGAGTGTATGTATATTTACTTTGTTGTTTAATTTAATGAAATTTAATATTTAGCATGGAATTTTTTCGAACTTCGGCCGTCTTAATTATATACATCTGTAGTTCAAACAGTCTGCGTTGTCTGGCGGTCAAATCGATGTCATATAGATCTTTGGATTAGATGTTTTTTTTTTTTAATGAGAGTAACAATAAAAAGAGCGTGGGTAAAAAAAAAGATTTCACTGACGTAATTGTTTGTTTAGATTATAAATTGCATTGTTTCGGGTACGTTAAGATCTTCAGATCTTTAGATCATTCGAGTCATCACGAGTTCGCAGGACGCACTATCGTTCACTTTCACACAATCTCCTTCAAACATTTCGAATAATTTTCTGTCCCATTCTTCAAGTTTTTAAAACATTCCGGCCCGGATTTGTTACTCAGAGAAGCGACCAAGATCCTCTTATCGGTCGTGGCTGAGGATCATTCACTGATTGATTTATTGACACGACATGTAGCCAAATCTATCATCAGTTGCATAACTTATATTACTTGAAATTCTCAGATTTTAACTTTTACATAATCATTGGAATAATTTCCAACATTAAAAGTATAGAGTTGGAAACATCTTTCTTCCGATATTTTACGCAATTTTTTTGCAAAATCCTTCTTACAGTGGTATGTAAAGTTTCATACTTTGATGACTTTCGCGATGAATTCTCAACTTTTTGAAGCTTTGAATCTGTTGATTCCATTCTATCAAAGGCGATTTTTTGGGGTTTTTTCCCTTTTTTTGACGAACCAAGGAAGGATATTCCAGTAATTTGTTAAAAATCTAATACTTTTATCGCGGAAGATGTTCACAATTTCACCTTTTGCTGTTTGCAACAATTAAGTGTGTACAACTCTTCGGCTCCCTCGTGTATTTCCGTTGCATATCGTGCACATTGTACTATAAAACGGAAATGCACGAGGAAATCAAAGCGTTGTAGTTGACCTCCCATATACGACACTACCAGTCAGTAACTACAACTAAGTAGTTGAAAAGCTTTCGTATCTCGTAAAATTGTTTTTGTTTCTGGGTAATAAGTTATTGGTTCCCAAATCACAATGTTACAACATATCACAAAGTAGGCTAGGCCATAATAAATATTTAACAGTGTACTTCGACCTAAGACATTTTTTAATTGCGGCAACGTGATTTCCAGCTCATGTTGGAGTCTACCAAAATGCCAAGAATTTTAACGAAATCCCAGAAACAAATCAACCGTAACGCGGATGATTCCCAGCTTTTTTTTCTATTAAACAGTAACATAGCGATTGCACTACACCAGTTTGTTAATCCGGAAATCACCATGTTCATATTGTTGTTTAACTCCACAGTAGACTTTCCAGACATAGCTATAGTTGAATCATCAGTAGAGATGACCAAGGCAGGTGAAATTATTACTTTTTTGCAGCGACTAGACAGACTCGTGTCGTGTTTCCTACTGGTTTCCCCAGCAGTCGACAAAACACGAGTCTGTCTAGTCGCTGCAAAAAAGTAATAATTAATAAATAAAAAGCATTCGGAACAATTTTGTCAGCAGCTATATGTAACGGTAGGTCATTGTTAAACAATGAAAATAAAATCCGGCGGAGTACCTACCCTTGGCCAACACCAAACTTATTTTTGCGTGGCTTAGATCTGCGGCCCTTTATCTTTACACAAATAAGATCGGATCCATTCGATCTAGTCTCCGATTAACTTTATTACAAAGCCGATATCAACACTATCAAACATTTTTAAGAGGTCGCACAATAGAGCCCCCACAGGGGAATCCATTTTACACATCTCGATTGTAGAATTATTACTTATTAATTAACTTATTTCCTTCTACAAGTTTTACTCCTTCCACAAATTTTACGGAAAACGCTTTTACATTCGAAAAAGCAAGTTATCGAAACATTTATTCCAATCTGAAGTGAAACATACCTTTTAAATGCTTCAACGGCCTCTTCCGGTATCGAAAACCGCTCACCACGCAATTTGTCTTTGACAAAAGGAAACAGAAAGAAGTCATTAAGTGATAAGTCGGGCAAACATAGACGATGAGTCGTTAATTCAATGTTATTCTCCTTTAAATAATCGACTGGCGTTGTCGCGGTGAAGGATGATTAGCCGATGTCTGCTGTTTTTTCTGATTTCGTGGAAGATTTGAGGCAAATAAATCCTTTTCGATCCTCAAGGACAAAGGCAGCAACAGACCAAGTTTTACGAAAAAGCGCTTGTTGAATGAACAACTTTTACTGGTTTTGGTTCACTTTGGAACACCCAAACAGTGGATTGTTGTTTTGTTCTGGTTCGTGTGAATATATCCGGGTACTTGATTTTACCAATGTCCAAGGATGATCTCTCGATTTGCTTCAATCAATAACAGCAGTTGATGGACGACCTTAACGAAATTCGTCACTTACGTCCACGTTTAAATTCTGCAAACCAGCCATAAACTATGGTTTTGGTTGGTGCTTCAACACCAGAAGCAGAATGGAGTCGATCGATGCATTGTTATTGCGTCAAGCTACTTTGAAGATTGTAAAAAATCATAGTGCGAAAATGTTCACGAAAAATTTCAATTTTTTTTTTCTTTGAAACGCTATTAATACTAAATGTCAAAATTTAAATATACGGCAAGTGCCATCTAGTGGTCAATTCCGGAAATTTTTAGGGTTCCCCTCGTAGTTTAGAAAAGGTTAAATTTTAAAGTTTAAACATTTTTATCATTATCATCTTCCTCCTTTAATATTTTAAAATTACATTCGCCTAGTTAGTATCCCTGTTACAACATTCTTCAACATTCAACTGTTACGCAGAAGGGTAAACAATTTTCCCAAGAATTTAGGTCAACCGAAAACTGCACAATAGACGACTTGTACACATAAAAACTATAACAAAACAATTACCATTACGTTGTTGTTATATTATAGATTGCTACGCACCTTTGTTTCGCAAAATAACTTATGTATATGGTAGCATGTATAAACTTGGTTTCGCCATGTCGATGGTAAAACAACGACGAGGGCAAAAACAATGACATACAAAGCAAAATTGCTGTAGTCTTACGTAATTTTTGAACTGTTCCATTTCCAATAATAAGAATAGATATTGATGTTTTGTTGTGCAGAAGTATTTCACGCTGAATTAGCACTAATTTGTACGTCGATTAAAAGCAGAAAGGCAATAAAGAACGAAATATAATTTTTCACTAAATTCGAGAATTACCTTCTTGAAAAAAATCACAGAATTAAATTTATATTTATAGAATTGAAAAAAAAAATACATCCGGAACACGTTTTCTTTTATTTTTTGTCTTATAAACACCTTACAATCAACATCGATCATGTACATTAGCCACATGTTGCGGATATTGTTAAAGTCCGCGTACACCGGCATCCTTATTCCCAAGAAAGCAAGCAATTGCAAAGAGATGATGACTACGTTCCGCGAGCGCGAGAAACGTTTATGACTTCATCTGAATTCGCGTTGAAGGACTTCTGAAAGTCTCATGTGTATGGTTTCTCTCGGGTGTCATTGTTGAAGCAGCTGCAATTCCCTTTAAAGATTTTAATTGCTTTATTTATTAAGTGCAATGCAAATTCCTCTTAATTGTTTTCCGATACTAAATACGGAACATTATTTACTAGTTTACTCTCCTTATACATCTTCTGAAAACCTACTAATTTTTGCATATTTCCTTTGCAGACAATACACGACGTATTAAGGATATCTGGCGCCAACGATTTAACACTAGAATGGAACATCTTGGACAAAGAAATACCAACAGTTATATTGCACGACAAACTGATGACTGATGCTGCTTTAGGAACCAGACCAATAAAAACAGAGCACTCATATAGCCTAACATCAGATGGTGATTCTCTACCAGACTCGCCAATGTCTAGCAAAAGGATAGACGGTAAGTTTGATCAAGATTCGTACGCCTTCACTTTGCGTGATGTACGGTTATCCACGTGGAACGCAATGGAGATTGCTTCAGTAAGGTTAAATCGAAAACCATTTGGTTTATCCAAGTGGTTGGAAAGAAAAAAATTAGAAATTACTTTAAAAGGTGGCTCGCCGTGTTTGGTGCCGACTTAAAAATTGTAGAATTCATCATTTATTTATTTTATGGTTTTTGCACCAGTCAAAATCCTTCAATTGATCTTTGAAATGATAAAAAAACTTGCCAATAACGTTTTTAATATGTAAATAATCATTTTTGCTATAGAAGAGCTTTAGATAAATTCGAATATTCTTAATGCTTGTTACTCGCCAAATAAAATAATAATTCGTACAAATTTTTACGGACTTCTGAACAACTTGAAAGGAGTAAACATGTATATTCGCCGTCGAAAATTAAGGTGATCCACTTTTAACTCGCCAAGCTAATACCCTCCTATCACAATGCAAATTCCGCCAACGGCCTTTTTTTCTACAAGGATACGCTCATCGCCAATTTACAATCTCCGATCTCTAACTTTCCAATCACCGATAGATTCGGATTCAACACAATAGCTCCTATTTTGTCTTCTCGTAAAGGAACGCCAAGAGAAAGGCGAAACATCTAAAATCGTTAGTCGAGAGACGCCCTAATGCTTTCTATTATGAGTAAAACACGTTGGATCGTTAATTTTCACAGTATTTATGCAATTCTGTTTCTATTTTAAGACCGTTTTGCTGAAATATTAATGTAGATTAAATTTGGCGCGTTAATACGTATGCTGGCGCCATCTATGCATAAACATCTACACTATAAGCATGGGAAATATTTTATGTTATAATTTTTTTAATTTAAAATATCATTCGCTAATGACACGGAGGAAATGATGATTTTTTTTAAATTCGAATTACTCGTTTTAATTGTTTTAATATAAAAACGAGTAATTTAATAAAGTTGAACATGGAATATTTTAAATTCGCCGCTGCTATCAACGATCAACAGAAGCGACCTCTATAAACACCTGTCAAATCATCGTATTTACGTGACAAGTAGCAAAAGATAAAGGGAAAATTGTTTATTTTCCATGAATGTCATCGAGAAAATCGCGTTTTTTTCGTTAATTTAAACTATTTCGTTTAATTTTCCTCTTCGTCTACGTATCAAGCTGTCAGTTAATCGATTACGTAAATTGCAGACATGGAAGACGAATGTTTCCCCGCGATTCCAATGAACACAGCTTGTACGAGGTTGTCATCGGAGGTGGTGATTAAAGACGAGCCCTTCAGCGAAACGGAAAGCGTACATTCATCCTGCCCGTCGTCTCCACAACCCGCCAACTTGAACGATTCATGCACGGAGGCGTACATGACAGAAACCCCCACGGTGAGTTACATCTTGTTCGATTATAATCTGGAATCTAATTTTGTTGTTTCTGTAGAAGAATACGCATAGTATTTTGAGACACGCAAATATTATGCTGGCCACGAATAACATTTTTGCACAAAAACGGTCATTGCCGCAACAAATTAGTTTGAAGCTAGAGCCAGGATTTCAGTTTCCACCAACACCACCTTCATGTAGTAGTAGCGAAGATAGTGAAGACAACACACCCGCCTCCTCACAGCCTGCATCTCCAAGTGTTCGGAAGACTAATTCGAGAGTTATGGTGACAAATCACCATACAACAACACGTCAACCAATACATACACCATTAATCAGCAGTCAACCTGTAAGTAGCACTTTTTACATTTTATTTGCTTTATGTAACGTTGTAAATGATATTATAGAAAGGTTCAACCGGGATGCTAGTCCTAACAGAAGAGGAAAAGAGGACTTTGATTGCTGAGGGCTATCCTGTTCCAACAAGACTACCTCTTTCGAAAGCGGAAGAAAAATCATTAAAGAAAGTGCGGAGAAAAATTAAAAATAAGGTAAAAGGCTTGATTTGGTTAATTTTTTAACGTTAAATTTATTTACGTCGATATTGTAGATTTCTGCACAAGAGAGTAGAAGAAAAAAGAAAGAATATATGGATCAACTTGAACGGAAAGTCGAGATATTGGTATCGGAAAACAACGAGTACAAAAAGAAGATCGAGAATCTAGAAGATTCCAACGCCAATCTCATGAATCAACTAGCAAAGTTGCAAGCTATCGTTGCCAAGACCCATCCGCATTTAGTGGGAAGGTATTCGAAATGAAGCGCTTTGTACCCTCGATTTTCGAAAATCAGCCAGAAAATACCCGACCGCTAAAATTTTTCGCAAGTACAAACAAACAATGGAAGTCAGAATAACTAAACGTCCTGAAATACTAGAGGTTATAATATTTATTTTTAATCCTTGCATTTATATAAAGTAATAGTAAAAGAAACGTTTTAAAAATAGGAAATATATGTGTAATAAAGTTAAAAGAAAATGAAAATAGTCTTCCGTTTGAGAAACATTCCACAAACCAAAGTTAAACTTTATAATTTTTAATTTTAATGCTCAAATCTATAGTTTTCGAAACGAGCATAAGTTGAAACGAACTTCACTACAAAGTGAAAAATAAAATGTACTTAACGGAACTCAATTTGTTACTATAACTTATACAAATCGAAAAATATACTTAAAAAAAACTCTTATGAAGTAGTGATTGAATTGTAGAATCACTGTGTGCCTTGGAAAGCACCAATATGCCTACTTTCGCACTTAAAACTGCATTTTTGTTGCTAATTCGTCTTGTGGCTTAGGAACGGGACCAAAAAATATTCTGAATTATTAGTTCTAAAAAAAAATATGTAAAATAGGATCACCATATAGTGGCATATATTTCACCACTGGAATGTCGGATGTCTTGCAAAATTTTGAGAACGCAGAATGTAAATTTATGCTATTCCAAAAGAATTTCGTATTGATTTGTCTTAATAAATTTCATATATTTTCTCCGTAATGGTAGCAGCATTAGCACCAGTGTTTTCAAAAGTAATTGCGGCCATCCAGCAGCAGATGTTATAAGCTGTAAACAATCAGTAACGGTATTAGAAGTTTAATAGTAACTATCACTAACTTTGTGCCTATTTTTTTTTTGTCCACCACCGTACATCTACCGATTACTAAGAAAGTACCTATATCAAATATAGAAATGAACACTTTAAGGTAACGTAGCTAGATAATCAAAATAAACGTGCAATGTATTTTTCTATGACAATTTAAAAGCCGTTGAAAAGGCAAAAGCAAAACATACTTCGTAGTACTATTATACATTCTAGTTAATTTTTTTATTTATATACAATTATAACTTATTCAAGTAAATGGAATTATTTTTTGATGGAATATTTAAATAATAGGATAATAGAATAAATAAATATGTCGAAAAGCAGCATATATACAGTAAGTAAATGTTAAAGATCGATGTCGAAGGTTATCAAAAAATGAATTCTATAACATCGCTAATTAATTCGGTGGCAATTTAAGCCAGGGATGTCTACAAACTTACTATATACAGTTGCGGTCAGATAATTAAGGACATAGGACGTGCACATGATAAGTTTCAAATAAATCTGGACCGTGTATATTTACAGCACCAAATGTTATTCTATACCTTTGTTAACACTCTGTCTACGTACAAAAACAAAAAATATAACAATACCTTTTATCAAAAAAATAATTAAAAGAAATTGTTTCTAAACCCTCAGATAGCACGTCAACTAATTAAGGACATTACAATGTATTGCATGATACCGCCTTATATTTCACTAAAATTTTGTAGGACATCCGTTATTTCTTATAATTGCTTCGCATAGATTGAATTAATTACTTACAATGTTCGGAGGTTATGCTGTGCCAAGCAGGGCTATGTACGGATTGTCTTAATTTTTATAGTTTTTTTTTGTTTTACAGCACGTTTAACGTCACACCACAAATTTTCGACAAGGTTGAGGTCAGGGCTACACAAAGGCCATTCCAGAACCTCAACCGCATGATCTGATAAAAATTTCTTCGCAGCTTTGGCGGTGTGCTTGGGATCATTGTGATGTTGATAAACCCAAACAACCGGAAAATTCCGGAAATTCCAAGGACGGGTCTTACACCGCTCCAGGAAACGCAATCCCACACTTTCACATTGCCCCTCAGTGCTTAATAGTTTTTCTGATTTTGTACAAGTACGGTTGAACTTCTGGTTGCAATGGCGACGTCGGAACAGATTCTATTTACCTTCGTTTCATCAGAAAATAGAACTCGCTTTCATTCTTCAACGTTCCAATGCCTGTATTCACGTGTGAATTTTAATCATTAACAAACGGCTTCTTACGGGCTACTCTACCAGAAAGATTTACTTGCTGTAAACGACATTGGACAGCACTTACAGATAATGGTGTATCCAGTTCTGCATTAATTTCACATTGAATTTGTGCAGCCAGTTTGGAATGGATCTTTTTTAGACAGCCTCACTATTCTCCTGTCTATTCCAACGTAGTCTTCTTGGCACAGTATCTGTTCTGGTGCTTTTCAAAATATTTTACAGCATGTTCAACCGTCGTTTTTGAACATTTTAGATACGTTGCAATTTTTCCATACGACCACTTTTGTTCTCTCAAAGTCATTATTATCTTTCTTTGCTCTGGCGTACAGCCCTTTCGTTTTGCCATGATTAGGATAATTATTCGCTTTGACAATATACAACTAGAATTAACCATAAAATTTCTACTTATTAATCGTCCTTAATTAGGTGATGTTAACAGTACAACTCCCTCAACCGATACTATTCTATAGTGGGCTAGTTATGTGTAGTCGCACATAAATGGGGGAAGTACCTACGCACAATATAAACCACCCCATATTTGATGAATTTCTGATACGACTCTTCCAAGTATACACGATTTATTTTATTTTTAATTTTATCAAGCTGTCCTTAATTATTTGACCGCAACTGTATCCTCCTAAAAAGAATATAAATCTCCTCATAATGATATTACAGAAGACCACAATTCTTTTGTAACATCACAATGGAAAGTTGAAATATGCACTTATGAGACGGAATTTTTAGATTTAGGACTATCAAAGTAATTGTTAAATCTTTTATTAAATTGAATGTATTTCGTTCAATCGATCGTTGAATTCTAAATAGGAAATTATTTTGTTTTATATATAAAGAAATAATATATATTTATATACACAAAAAAAAACAAAAAAAAAAAAACAAAAATATATTTATATGAATATAATTGTTGTCTTCAGATGTGCAAAGAGATATTTTATTATTGTAAAATATGTTTTTATTATTAATTATTATTGATTATTATTACTTGTCTCAAAGGCAAACTTCCTTTTATTCATACAATTGTGTGTAATATATTTCTTTAAGTTTATTCTTTTCTTTGTTCGTTTATTATAAAAATGTTAACACAATATTATTTTTTGTGCAAATTTTTAAATATATATGTATATGAAATGTATATGTATAAATAACTCTGTCATATCTTCGTTTTTTTTTCCTCTTATATTTAGAGGCGTTATATGTTTTTTTTTGTATTGTAATTCTTTTTCTATTAGTGTTGAAAGAGAAATTTTTATCGCAATTGAGCTTATAATATTGCACTTTGTTTTAATGGGTACCTTTTTAATTTTTTTTTTTCGTTTCATGATTCGATTAAAAGATATTTTAAGTGATGTGTGTATTATTATTATTTTCGATTGACTTCCTTTCTTTTAAACTGGAAA
>LR737387.1:16514620-16543929 GCA_902655005.2 Marronus borbonicus | reverse complement strand
TTCTATTGCGTTTGCTTAATAATACAATTCTCAAATCTTCAGCTTTTGTTGTTTTCCTAGATGCTCCAGGACGAACGAAGAAGGATTTTTTATAGTTCCAGTTGTCCGATATCGCTTTACGATGTCATTTACTGTTGAACTTCTCATATTTATTTTTTCAGCACTTTGTCGCCCCGAATATCCTTCTTCAAACGGCGTAATAATGCGTGAACGTTTTTCTACACTGGTAGGCTTGCCACGTGCCATTTCGAAATAAATTTTCTTAAAACTTTGGCGCAAAAACGACAGATGCACACCAACACACGTTTAACAGTAAAATGAAGCAAATTTATATCATTACGCCTGCGATAAATAAACAAGAATGATGCTGCGGTATATTTCCTAAATGTATTGTTCGTTAATAATCCCCAAACGACCCGTTTCAAAAGATCGGCACTTCCGATGAGAAATTCTTGGAATGATAATAAAAGGGAGTTTTTTGTGGTTGTCGCAATATTTCTACTTTACATAATAATTTATGGCTTTAATCCCTTAGAAAAGAGTGTATGCTTAATATTTTTCTAATTTTATGTATTAATAATTGTATACGGTGTGATATAATAGATTTTTATTGTATGACCGAACTTCACTGGACGGCAGTGTACATACGGATTAAAGCATATTGCTGGAGTGACCGTTTTTTTGAGCTACAGCACCATCTTTCCCTGTTCTTAAAAGTTCTGAGGGGACGTTCCGCCCCTGTCGTTAATAATTTCAACCACCAGTAAATTCTAATATTCCCCCAAACACGTTCAGATATATAACAAATTGGGGGGGGTATATAAAAAATAACACATTTTTTTTAATTTATTTTATTTATTTACCCAATACATAAGAAATAGTCTGTTTTTCTACATCACAAATTCTTATATGTTCTATTTTTTTCCACAAATGGTTCCCCATGTTCTGATATCAAATTTTCGCTTTTACAAATGACAGAAATATTTGTAAAAACAATCCGGAATACGAGTATTGCAATTAATTATTGATATAAAACAATAAATAAAAAAACGATGAAATTCGTGGAATGAAATATAGAGCAAGGATCAGTTCTTAATGCACTTAATACTACACATTGCTGTTATAATTCATCGTGCAAGTCCTCTTGCGTATCACTTTCAGCTTCCTTACAAGCCGCGGGTGTTGTAAAATCAAATAAATATTCACAGCGATTTGGTTCAGACACTGCAGTCAATTTATTTTCACTGCCACAGTTAATTCGGACATGCGTTGATCTTTGTGGTCCATTCCAACACGATTGGCCTCTATCGTACAACATGCTGCTGTATTTATTGTCTTCGGAACCAACCCAATTCGACCAAACTCCTAATCTTGTTTCTACAGCGTTGGACTTTGGTTTTTGAACGGCCTTATCAAACGGACATAGCTTATATATGTACTCGTAGTCTTCGTAATCAAAGCAGTCTCCTTCAAGGGGGGCAAATTCATCTTCTGGACCAAAATCTTTCTCTAAATATTCTTCTAATTTTTTAATTTCAGCTTGGATATGTCTAGCTTCTTTCTCGGCATCTGTAAATTCTTTTCTGGCTTCCGTAGCTTTCTCAATTAATTTTTGCGTTTCTTCGTCATACTTCACGGGTTCTAAGGTTGGTTCTTCTGTTACTTCCTCTTCTTCCTCTTCGTCATCTTCATCGATTTCTTCACCTTCACCCTCCACACTTTCGTGATCTTCAATTTCCTCAACTGAAACAAATTTAAAATCATATAATTGACATATAATATTCGAATATAATTTAATTTACCAGGCTCAGTTTCACTTCCTTCTATATCATCATGCACATCCTCGACTTGTTCCGTTTCTTCTTCCTCCTTCTCTGGCACTGGCGGTTTAAAGAGCCCTGCATCCATCATTAAAAATGGTTTTACCCTACTCCATCCATCGGAAATGAATTCTTCCAATCCAAGCTCCTCCTTTTCATTTAAAAAGTACTTCGCTTCTTCCTCGGAGACCTCGCCGTTTCTATCCTTATCGAAGGTTTGTCTGGTTCTTATTTCTGACGTATCTACCTTCCCATCTTCATTTGAATCGAACAATTTAAATGTTTCAATAGCTTCTTCTCGATTTTTAGCATTCTCGGCCTCTTGTTTCTTTAGCTTTTCTGCCTCTTCGATTTCTCGATACTTTTGCAGAGCAGCATTTTCTAGGACTTCCACTTGATCTTTCAGAACTTGTTTCTCATTCTTAACTTTATCTGCTTCCGACAGATTCTTTTCTAGTTCTGATAACATATCTTTCTTCTCTTGTTTAATCTGCGAACTCCTCTGTATGTATTCACTACGTATTTGTTTCCCAGCTTTTAATAATTCCGCCTGTTTTAGAGCTTCTTCTCTAGCACTACGACCTAATTCGTTACAATTATTCACGCAATTCACGTTACTATTAGCATATTCGTCGGAAGCATCACAGCAATCGCACACTCCATCATTAACCCTGTATGAGGGAATGTTTAAGGGCTTGTGGCCCGCGTTGGTGCAATGGAAGGATCCGTTGGGGCAAGCCGGCGTGCCCGGTTCGTCGCTGGCATCCGAGCAATCGCAATAATCATCGTTGACTTGACTAAACGGTATCGTTAAGGTACCATCGAAACATGTAAAGTCTTTCTCGGGATTGTACAACGACGCTCTGGATATGGAAACACCTCTAGGTCTAGGAACTTCCGAACTATTGGCAGATATAATTAAGCACGAATGCGTTATGAAGACAAAACTTAATTTAAAATATAGACGACGTTCCATCGCAACGGCTATTTCTAACACCGGCACTGTTTACGCCGTACGAGTGAAGTTGGAAAACGTGTAGACACGTCATTTGACAAGTGTAGAATAAAAAAGCACTAAAGAAAGCAGACGATCTTAAGAAATTCTAAGCAAAAATAAATGTGTAATGGAAATAATTTACGCGATATTGCGAAAAATCGATGAAAATCGCTTTTATTCCTATTTTCAAAATAATTCCTTTTAATAACTACACCAACTATTACCAACTGCCCATTCAACTGAGATCCAGACAGAAAACGATCTCAAGTATTTGCCGGTATTTACCAAAAAAACTAATTTTAACGTTTTTTTCTTAAATTCCTTTAAAATTAGAATATTTCTATTCCCGACGTTTAAAGTCTGCTTAGTTTACGCTTTTACCCAAAAATATTAAGCCACGCTACCAACCTTAGATAAACGAAATCTCCATAATAATACAATGAAATACAGTGCCTCAGCAGCGTGCAAGCATACATGCACAGCATGCAATTTAATCATTTCCCAACATTAATCCAAACTAATTCTATTAAACTAGCACTGAAAAGAGCTAATTTGAATTCTAAATGAAGACAATTGATAATGATTTAGTGAAAATGGCGGAGAATAAAACATTATATACTCAATAATGATAGCAAGGACTGTGGCGTAGTATGGTAAACAACACATAAGTATCGGCACCCTCCGCATCACACAAGTTTAATTTATTATATAGTAATATAATAATTAGTCTGGGACGGCCGTTTCGAGGACACGAATGGTCCTCCGGTAACCGAATGATATGAGAAAAAAACTTTTTCTAAAACTAAACATGCATGTACTATCCCTACTTTTTAGAACAGATATTCTTTACAATCTTTATATATCGAAAATGGGAGAAGGGTCGGGTATTTATAAAATTGAATGTAGTCACTGTAATAAAGCCTATATTGGTCAAACGAAAAGAGCGATAGAAACTAAATTCAAAGAACATATAAGAAATTATCGCTACGGCAGGTTGGACGCGTCGAGTGTAGCACAACATATAAATGAAACCGGGCACAGTATTAAATTAGAAGACTTAAAATTGATTAAAAACGTAACGTCGCCGCGAGAATTAGATGCGTACGAGACAGTTTACATAAAAAGTAATAAAAATCTGATGAACAGAGAAAACGGACCGTTGTCGTACTCTGTTCTTTTTGACCTTTTGCAGTAGGCTGGCTCTTGTTTATATTTTGGGTCATAAAAGAGATCTTCCCGTCTATCTGGCCGTGTTTTTCGCATGTCGTAGTTTAAGACGCGTAGAGAGTAGAATAGGCACTTGTAAAACAATATTTCTTCTCGGAAGAAGGGATAGTTCATGCATGTTATTTTTCGCACGTCGTAGCTTCAAGTCGTGCAAGAGGTAGAAATAGGCACTTGTAAAGAATATCTGTTCTAAGAAGTAGGGATAGTACATGCACGTTTAGTTCTAGAAAAAGTTTTTTTCTCACATCATTCGGTCACCGGTTGATGATGAGGACCATTTGTGTCCTCGAAAATATACTCCATTACCACAAAGATGGCACTAGTGAACCTGATCTATTTGAGTTAAATCCAGAGTATTTTTTAAAATGTCATGCATTTTTTATATATTTTAAAACACACCCCTAAAAATCTCTAAAATTTCCATAATCTCATGATTTTTTACATTTTTCCCACATAATTTTAGGATTTTTTATTAGCGCCATCTTAAATCACTGATTGGAACTACTCTGTTTTGCCATAAATATCACAAATGCTGCCAATGTTAAAGTATTTAAAATCGACGTGAAAATTTCTTCTATTCAAGCAAATATTGTAAGAATTCGCGGACAGTATGAATTACCAATTCCGGCAGTAAGACTCAAATTCCCAGTTGTACGCTAAGAAATATGAGCGCTTTTATTATTAGAACTACCAACTTAAATTGTTTGAAAAATTAAAAAATCTCCGTATTTTGTACTATATGATTGTTGTTGTATTATTTATTCAGTTTCTTGTTTATTCATGTGGTTTTTTCCATGCTTCATACTTTTCAATAGTTTGTTTGATGTAATAAATCATCGGATATCTTTGCGATAGGATTTCTCCATGAATATGTACATATAACATATACATATAATAACCGATAAATAATAACAAATAAATCAATCATTTTTTTTTTCGATTAAACCTGTATGGAGCCACGTTAGTTTGATATCATCTACTATGGCGCTACATATGAGCGTAGCCAGAATTTGGTCAAGGGGAGGACGAATTAGAGTTAACGTTTTAGAGACTTTTATAACCGACAATAAGAAACGAATGTGGAATTATTTCAGAGATTTAAAGGGGGGATCGTAGCACCTCCCTGTACCCCTCTAGCTACGCCCATGGCGTTACAACAAAATTTAAAAATATATTTTAAAAATATACGGCATTGAACATTATAGCCAATACAATATAACACGTTGGTTTATTAATTGCACAATATGCATGTGAGTGATGAATAAAGTTCACCACTTTTTTTTTTAATTTATTTAGTACGAAGAGACTGGACAGACTCGTGTTTCGTCGATTCTCGGGGAAACCAGTAGCCAACACGAACCCATTCTTATGAGACGAATTAACACGAGTCTGTCTAGTCTTATCGAATTAAGTGAAGGGTCAGAAACTGGCGAACTTTAGTGATGAATCGGCGTTCTAGTTTATTCTTTTTCTAGAAAACTGGAAGTTGGCAGTTGGTAAATTAAGGTAAATAGTAGAATTGTCAGTTTGATTAGAATACTCGGATAGACTTAATAAACCGTTTATAAACTATTTATTATTATTATTAAATATGAGCGGGGAATTAGTGCAGTGCTACAATAGAGGATGCGGGCAAAAGTATGAGCTGGATAAAAATACCGATGGTAAGTTAGGTTAGGTCTCTGACGATGAAATACGTACATATATGGATATAAAACTTTACCATACAGTTTATTGCATTTATCCTATATACATAGATTCTTGCAGACACCATCCGGGCGAACCATTCTTCCATGACGCTTACAAGGGATGGTCATGTTGCAATAAAAAATGTACCGATTTCACTGAATTCTTAAATATTAAAGGATGTATGGTCTCTAAGCATTGTAATGTGAAGCCTCCCGAACCAGAGAAGCTCGTGGAAAACATCCCCGACGTTGTTGCGGTAACTGAAGTAAAACCCATTCAACAAGCGATGACACGACCACCTTACAATACACCGATGATCAAAATAGAACCGGAGATAGCATCATCCGTAAAACGAGATTTTCAATCACCTACTCAAAGTAATACAGACGTACATTCTACTGAAATTAAGATCGGAACGTCTTGTAAAAATAGAGGTTGTACGACTATTTACGAAGGTCCTTCTTCTGATAGCGGTACCTGCACATATCATCCTGGAGTCCCCATCTTCCACGAAGGTTTAAAATACTGGTCTTGCTGTCAACGGCGTACTACCGACTTTAATGCGTTTTTAAATCAAGTCGGTTGCGAAACAGGTCAACATGTATGGAAAAAAGATGAGGATAAATTGAAATTAGTGAGGTGTCGATGGGATTTCCATCAAACGGGAACTCATGTGTTTGTTTCAATTTACGCGAAAAATTACAGTCCTACTAAAAGTGTTATTAAATTAAATCCGGTACGATTATATACGAATGTAATATTTCCAGAAGAATCGGATGCTGTTTTCAATTTAGACACCGAATTGAATGGGGTAAGACTTAGCAATATCTTATTACAAGAATGCGTGAGTACTGTATATGTGTTTTTTTTTAGATAATAGACGTGCAGAAGAGTCAAGTGAATATGCTTGGCACTAAAGTGGAAATTAAGATGAAGAAAGCGGAACCGCGTAACTGGCCAAAATTAGCATATCCTAAGACATCCGACAGTAAATCTCAGACGAATTCACCAAGTGTTAACGATCTTACTCCTAAAGTGGAAGGAGTTGACTTGGAGGACTTGTAGGTGATTTGAAATCTGATCTAATTGAAATCATTGCTTTAATTTTTCTTTATTTAAAGGGCTTTGTATACAATTTTCTATGTATGTGCAGGAAAAAAATATACAATTATTTAGTTTTTCTTGTTTTTGTATAATCATTCTTTAAGTCTAAAAATTATATAATCTCAAATAACGTCAAATATAGAGTTTCAATTATATACATATATAGTAGAGGATGAAATTCACTAAAGCTTTACAACAAATTGAACGAAATTAAGTATCATAAATAGAGTAGGCAAATTCGGGTGCGTACCATCGGCGCAGCTAACGAATGGACTCGCGCATGCGAATGCCGATTTATCCAAATCCTGCCGCAGCGGTTCCAAATCCGTAGATGGTGGAATTTTGTTGATTAGAAGGTCTTAAGTGCTATTACTCAGCGCTAACTTGTTTACAAAAAAGATCCCGTAATAATATTTAATTTTTAATCTTTTCCTCGAAACATTTTGGAAAAATTGTCGTTGTTGACGGGTCGATTATTTTCTAATCCTCATCCAGAATTAGTAAATCGATTAAGTCAAATTACATCCTTGATGAAACACTAATTTTAATTGTTACGTACGAACAGAAAGCTTGTCTGAATTTTGAAGTGATCCTGAAATTTTCGTATAAAGAAGAAATTTCTAATTTACGTTAGTAATTTCGATTTCTCGCAGCACAAGTTGTTTAACTGACTTTTTCTTTTTCTTAACAAAACATATTTTACTAAATGGGTAAGACGAGGGTGAAAATCCAATCTGGAGGAAATCGGAGGGAACCGCTCATCTACACCGTTCCGCCTCGCAATTAAAATGAATTAAAAAAATTAATGTATTAACCGGGAACACTTTCCAATCTAAATAAAGATTATAACAATATATACCAAGGGCGCGCAATATATGTACGATGGGACAAAAATAAATTTGGACGGCTGGCAAGCGACAAAGAAGTATGAGCAATGTAGGTAAGCCTCGCTTTCGTAGAGTTTCACTGCGTATCTTCCAGGTTTGCTTTTTGTGCCACTGTACACTTATACTGGTGAATAGACATTAAAAAGAGACAATGTCGAATGTCGAACGAATAAAAAACAAAAAAAAAATTCAAATTGGATATTATGTATTAGATTTGAGACACTTTAGATTGAAACCTAAAATTAAACTAAAATTGAAACGGGATTTTTTTAAAATAAATCATGTTATGAACTCGTCCATAGAATAGAATGCTTGCCTTCTTAAGGTTGCGTCGAAATATAAGTAAGTCTTTTATAGTAGAAACGTTGAGAGAAGGAATTGTAAAGAGGCAACCGTATAAGTGTAAGCGGAACCAAAACAGACAAAGGCAGATGAAATTATTACTTTTTTGCACGCTCGTGTTTTGTCGACTCTCGGGCAAACCAGTAGGCAACCCTTTTTTATGAGACGAATAGACACGAGTCTGTCTAGTCGCTGCAAAAAAAAAATAATTTCACCTGCCTTGGTCATCTCTACTCATGAAACTTAATACAGGTTGTTTAATAGAGCTTATCAATAATAACAACAGTCTCTTACTTACATAATATCTTTATTTTTATATAATATACTTCCGCGTATGTATAAATATACAATTTATTATATTACTAATTGTTCATAATGCTGAAAAATTATCTATATCGGAATTAAATAATGAGCATTACAGGCATTATTATTGTTAAATCATGATTTACAACAATTTGATCCTAGTACCTTAACGACTATGGTATATATAAATTGATAAATGTAATTTTAATACATGTAGGAACAAAAATGGCAACGTTTACAGAAAGGCACTTTGTCGTCGATTATTACGAAATTACGGAGGTAGCGATATTTAAACATTGAAAATCTTAACTCATCAAATTTAAACGCCACGATCGGCTTTGAATCATAAGCTCCGTCCTATACTTAAATATATAGTATGAAAAAAAAAAATTAAAAAATTCGTATTTGTTGCTAATATTATCTTGTAGGTGATTTCTTTGTTTAAAAAAAAATTAAAGGAATGCAGTGATATACGCCTTGAGAAACGTATTATTTCGTATTTTCAATTATTTAAATATTGTACAAAATACTCGTATTAAGGAGATTTTTGTTGTAGAATACTTTTTTTTTTAGAAATTTTTGCAACTATTTGTCTAAATTGGAATGTGTTGCAAATAAGACGGAATTAACCACGGAATTCCTAAAATCTCGTAATATGAACAGTAAAAATTACTTTTTAATAACTAGTAAGCGGTGCATGAATACTTTAAGAATTTTAACTTGGGGGGAATGTATAAACGAGTCATTCCATTCGCTCATATTTCTGAAAACTACGCCTTAAATGTTGTATATATTATATCGTAACATATTTAACAGAACCCGAGGAGAATAAATACAATTTTATTTAAAAAATTTAATTCCTTTGTTATTTCCTTTTTCTTTGTTTGTGGGACACGCAAGTAAAAAAAAAATCACGGCCGCGGTATAAGATAGGACGGAGCTTATAATGCAAGCTTTGTTTGGTATCATAAATTGGTGCGAGTAAGTGTACACTACGCTACACTAAAAAGTGCACATATAGTCGATTTACTTTAAGAATATAGTAGATAGCGCTGTAATCGGTGTTCGTATATGGCGGGTAATTTGAAAGTAAAATTTCAACCTTTGCCAATTTCTTTGAAAATAAGAATGTTTAAGGAAAATATACAAACGTACGTTTACGTTTACTGCTGTTTATTTAATTCAATCGAAAAAAATGGGATCAGATGTAATTCTATATTTTGTTATAAATCACTTCTAAATAAAATGGACTTCGATGAGACGCTAATGGTTCTTTTTTTTTAACAGCTACAATAATGGCAATTATAAAATGAATGTACAAGTTACTTGAAATACAATTTTTTCAATTATGATGATTCCGGAGCAGCACTTAGTGAGGATACTTCTGATGATGGTAACAATAAATTCTTCTAAACGTGTTCCGGGTTTGGGCCATGTCATGGTTAATCGAAAACTCGACGTTTCGCCTACAATCATATGGGGCTTCTTCAGGAGAAGGGAAAGGTTGTAGGCTACAGTTAGCACGGTAACTCTAACGTATAAATCATTCCAGAGGCCAAAGGAGAGTTACCGTGTTAACAGTGGCCTAAAATCCACATATGCGAACACCATGGGCGAAACATAAATTTCATATACACTGATAGCAAAAGCAAACGTCGAATATATAAGCTTATCTTGCCCAACGCTGTATTCTTAAAGTGAATATAAGTGCAGACAAATAAATTGAAATTTTCGATTTAGCAGCTCTTTGCTCCTACCGCGACCGCTCGAAGGCGTTATTGCTCGGATTCTGGTTGCTTTACTGATATACAGGGAGGTATCCAACTTTTAGGACATGATTTTAGGTAGGGAGCGCTCTCGCTTGACTCTTAGAGAGAGTACCAGATAAAATCGATCAATTGGATCATTGCGGGAGCATAGTCAGTGGACAGATTTTGCGGACGGAGTGGTCTGAGGGAAATTGAAAACGCTTTGTAGTAAATTCGCACACTTATGTGATGTAGAACAATTGAAAACGGCAATAATCTCATTAATTGTTTTGAATATACACTGTGACCCATTTGAAATGGAACCACCCTTGTAGAACTATGCAACGATTTCTTTTTTGAATGTATAGAGTGGATCAAAAAAGGTCTACTTCCACACAAAATTTCAGGAGTTCACCTACATTTTCAATTTATGAATATTTTCCGAGTCCGAAGATAACAAGAATTTATTAGCAAGTTTTTTTTTTAATTTTGGAGGGTTCGCTGAATTTAGAAGGTTCTAAGAAAAATTGTTTATTAATAAAAAGTTATCACTCTTTACCACGCATTATTTTATAAATCGGCCTCTTACTGAGCAAGGTAGGCCAACATATATACATAAAAAAAACAACTAAGTGATAATTACATTTTTATTGATATTAATAATTTATAAAAGAAGCCAAACGAAAGCTGTGACGTTGATAGTTACTACAGAATTATTCATTAACTTCAGTGAATGTTAAGTGATTGCGATAGTTATTGAAGTAAATCTAACTAAAAATTGTTGTATTTGTTTATTGTTAATTTCTGAGGAAAAAGTTGATGATGGCTGGTCAATTATCACTACTACAGAACATTTGAAATCGAATGAAAAAAATAAGTAGAATATTTAATGATAGCGTCCAAATTGCCCCTCCATTAGTTCCTGATGTGTAAAAAAAATGATTTTCTCTAAAAAATTTTTTTTTACTAATAAACATATTTCAATGAAATGTTGATTTAAATCAATTAGGCCCCCTATTGTTGTGGAGAAGTAAAAAAATATCATTTCTTTTTAGTGTAAAAAATTGATGCTTCCATTTCAAATGTCTTACACTGTAGGGAGTGCAACACCAATGTCTTCTGCACTTGTTTCGTGTACTAAACGAACATTAAAAAAAACGTACACTAATTTATGGTACCAAACAAAGGTAAATATAAGCATTAAATAGTACACTCAGAGCTATAATTGGTACTTTTGCAAATATAGGGAATTTGTCGCCCTCTAATAGTATATTCCATTGGTTATTCCGGAGCACTCGGAGTACGAGTTACATGTTTCAATGAGAAATTTAGAGCAATAATTTGTTCCATTAGTAAGGTCATAGCCATTTTTTATCGCTGCTGCTGGAGGAGCTAGAGCCGGTTTTAGAGCCATTGTGTCATTGATGTACGAGCTCCTAGTGCGCTCTAGTGCAGTCCAATGGAATACGCTATAAGTTTAATAAATTGCACACTTAACTTAAAAATTACGAGGGCAGTGGAGAATGTATTGAGTGACACTTTAATATCTTGGTCGCTTAAAAAATCGCTGAATTTTACCCTTTTTTTTACCGAATAAATAGAACCGTATCAAACATATTTCACGTTTTAAATAAATCGTCTGTTTATTTTTTTTTCTATATTAAATGCACTCATTTGATCACAGAAAGGTTTATTTTACTTAAAAAATATTTATCTACAACCGCCTAAACGTTAATTTTCGCTATCTACGTGTATTCCTCGTCTGTAGATAATACTTTTGTACGTCCTTTAAAGATCCAAAAGTACTTGCTTGACTACCGCGACACATTTTTTGCTGTAGCGCGTCCGAATAATCGCCGACACACGCCGCGGGGTGGTAAATATGGATTAAGCCCGGATCTACGCAGCGCACCAGGTGTACATCCGATTTTACTACTTCATCGAAAAATGCCACGTCCTCCATGCCCCATCCTTTGATCGAAGTATTAAATCCGCCTAATCTAACGAAGTCACTTTTGTACAAACTCACTATACCGAAACCGAACTGTCTCCAGGATCCGTTATCTTCGTTTAATAACGCTTCTCTATCGATTACTTTGTAATTCGCGATATCATAAGATTTATTGAACACTTTCGGGTTGTACAAGCTATATACTATAGGAAAATAAATAGTCGAATTTTTAATCGTATTTTGCCTGATCCGAAGCAAACTTTTCGAATTGAAAGCTATGTCCACGTCTACGAAGAACATCAAATCGTTATCCTGCAGGATCTCCGCGCCGAACTGTAACGCTCGCCCTCTAGCGAACGGTTCGTCCAGGGTTATCGTGTGAATATCGCTTGAAGGGTATTTTTTCCGCAAGTCGTTGATCATTATCAAGGATTCTTCGAATTCCGATGGTGGGGATTTGTAGAGCACCACGATTAATTTCGTCAGTTCGCCTTCCTTGATGCAAACCCTTTCGTAGATGGTGAGAAATCGGACGAGCGTGCTGAGCCTGCCGCTTATTGGTAAGATGAAACTGATGGTCTTCTTATGGGTAACGTTCTGATCCGCATCGAAAATAGCCGGTAATTGGAAGTGCCTGCTGATGTGGGAGATTTTCTTGAAGATTTTTTGATGTAAAAATAAATTGTGGTCTTCAGATTCTTCGTCGGAGAATGCGTTGTTCACATCAATCTCTCGGATCTCGATACCTACAAAGATGAAAAGGATTATGTTAATATTTTTATCGACGAGTTATTGTGAGACGTCACTTAATAAGTTTGGGAAAGTGAATTTTGAATGAACAAAATAGTGTAAATGGTTGCTGCAACACACCTAATAATTGGCATGAATTGAGGAGGAGTATCGAAAAATCTAATAATATACAGGATGTTTTTACTTGGAAAACGTTTGTTTAAATAACTCAGGGAAAGAATTATCTTGCACTCGCGCATTATATGATCACGAGGAAATATAATATTTTTAGCTTAAAATTAATTACTTGCGTTTGCATTTAGTAGGTTACGTATAGTCGAGACATTGGCGGAGAAAGAAACGGCTCTAATTAAGTCTTATTTCGTCTAGTTTAATAAAGATCAAATGGGCCAAAAGAGCTTACCGAATCACAAATAAATTTGTACAATTTTGATGAAAATTATGAAAAACGTGGTTTCTCCGACCTTTAGCCACCGAATGAATATTCAAGCTTATGTACACTGCCGTTCAGTGAAGTTCGGTCATACAATAAAAATCTATTATATCGCACTGTATACAATTATTAATACATAAAATTAGAAAAATATTAAGCATACACTCTTTTCTAAGGGATTAAAGCCAGAAATTATTATGTAAAGTAGAAATATTGCGACGACCACAATAAAGTCCCTTTTATTATCATTCCAAGAATTTCTCGGAAGTACCGATCTTTTGAAACGGGTCGTTTGGGGATTATTAACGAACAATACATTTATAGGAAATATACCGCAGTATCATTCTTGTTTATTTATCACGGGCGTAAAGATATAAATTTGCTTCATTTTACTGTTAAACGTGTGTTGGTGTGCATCTGTCGTTTTTGCGCGAAAGTTTTAAGAAAATTTACTTCAAAATGGCACGTGGCAAGCCTACCAGTGTAGAAAAACGTTCACGCATTATGACGCTGTTTGAAGAAGGATATTCGGGGCGACAAATTGCTGAAAAAATAAATATGAGAAGTTCCACAGTAAATGACATCATAAAGCGATATCGGACAACTGGAACTATAGAAAATCGTGTTCGCCCTGGAGCATCTAGGAAAACAACAAAAGCTGAAGATTTGAGAATTGTATTATTAAGCAAACGCAATAGAAAATTAACAGCGCCGCAAATAGCAGCCGAAGTCAATCGCGGCCGTGAAGAACAAGTTTGGGCGAGTACGGTAAAACGTCGACTTCAACAAGCGGACCTTCATGGACGCATTGCCATTCGAAAACCCTTATTACGTCGGGGCAACAGAGCAAAACGGCTACAGTGGGCCCGTTCTCATCTAGATTGGTCGTTAGATGATTGGAAACACGTGGTTTGGAGTGACGAGTCAAAGTTTGAGGTTTTTGGGCAAAATCGACGAGTTTATGTCCGAAGATCTAAAACTGGAAAGTGATCCCGAACTACATTGTGCCTACAGTGAAGCAAGGGCGTAGTTCTGTGTTAGTGTGGGGATGTTTCTCCTTTGCTGGGACGGGAGATTTATGCAGAGTGCAGGGTGTAATGAGGAAGGAAAATTATTTTGCAACACTTCACAATCATGTAGTGCCATCAGGATTGCGTATAATAGGCCGTAACTGTACATTCATGCATGACAACGACCCAAAACGCACTGCGTTAGTGCGTAAGAACTATCTAAAGGAGCAAGAAGAACGGCACACCCTGAAAGTAATGACATGGCCCCCACAAAGTCCAGATTTGAACCCGATAAAGTTGTTGTGGGATGAACTGGACAGGAGGATCCGAAAAATATGCCCAACTTCACAAGAACATTTACGGAACATTCTGCAACACGAATGGATTAATATTCCACAATCCGTTTTAACAAAACTTATCGAAAGAATGCCTAGAATGGTTCGAGCGGTGATTAACAGCAAAGGAGGTTTTTTCGATGAAAAAAAAATAATGTTCAGTATGTTATATTAGGCCGGAATAACTTTTTATTTATTTATTTTCGTCTTTTTTACCTGTACATACAATAAAATTGCATTTTGTTTTTAGTTTCGTTTGTTTCTGTAACCTTTTCATGTTTTTTACTAACCCACCGAACTTCTCCGAGCGGCAGTGTACACTACCGCTCATAAGTGTTCAGGCACTTCTCTTGTTTACTAAAAAACCTTGGAAGTAGATAAAATACTTATCTGAAATGCAGTTCAATTATACGTAAAGATTATTTACAGCATTTAGAGGAGGAAGGAAGTATTAAATTTATGAAATGGCCTCCCTAGAGTCCTGGCTCGAACCCGATCGAGTTACTGTGGGAAGAACTTAACGAAGCAGTACGGCAATCAGCTTCAATATCAGCTACTGATATTTGGAACAAGCTTGAATCAATTTCGACCTTAATAACGCCAAAAACTCTGGCAAAACTTGCCAGCGAGAATGTCTCCGATTGTGCGCTGCATCTGTTCAATTAAGAGGAGGTTACATAGACGAAGCCAAAATTTAAATTTTAATTTTCCGTTTTAATTTTCCCATTTATTTTGTATATTTCCATAAATGTGGATGTAGATAAAAAGCAAATATTTTCACGTTTTTGTTGAGTTTTTATGATTTATGCTGTTATTGACAGTGCCTAAACACTTATGTGTGTGTGTTATTCAAATGTAACATTGTTAACATAGAAAAAGTATTATTAAAGTAATAACAGGTCATCCTGCCTTATACTTTTGTTCCTTATTCCCATCATACATCGTTTTTGCAAAATTTTCCATTCCTTTTAACATCATTTCATCAATATGAAAACCATTGTTTATAGCTGCCGAGTTATTTATAACCTGTGATTCATCGATTAAAATAAAATCATAGTTTTTTTTTTACATCCTTCATTTACTATTGGTTAAGAGCTCTCGGGTTTCAACGTAAACTTTTATACAATCTTATTATGATACTTACTCCAGCGATCTAGACGGTACTAAAATAGATCTAGACCTACCGAAGAAAATTCTACTTTCGTTTTTCACACAAACGTACCTGTGAATGTTTGTTGAACGTAGGCGTGACGTCTAACAGTAACAGTCATTTTATGGCCTCTGTATTTGCGATAGACTAATAAAAGATCTAAAACGAGATCAACGCCGTTCACCGGGTCCAGCCTGGAATAAGCGTAGAAGACGTCTTTGAAGTCGATCACGCGACCCCTTTGCTTTGAGTATTGGTTTATAATCTCCATCGCCTAAAAGATGCAATAAATTGTATTAATGTATTGTGATTAGAGAATTATTAATGTTTCAAGCAGATATATAGGACATGATGGTTTTTGTTCTTTGGTAAAAGATATTCAACAGATTCTGGTATAAGTACTTGAACTTCTTCCCATTTGGTAAATCTCTAAAAGCTTCCAATTCTGTTGGGTATTCGATGTACAATAGTTATCATCCTCATTAATAAATAGATTCTTTTAGTTGTAAGAATTTACAATTAAAGATCAAACAGTCAAAACTGCGTTTTCGTTGAACACGACACTAGAATACAATTTCTAAATTGATGGGAACACAACAAATCAACGTGTGATACTTCTGCAAATTATCAAAAATATTTGATCAGAACTACGTCTTGTCACTAGCACAGAAAGAAAGAACTAAAGGTTTGGCAGTTGTTGATAACTTTGGAAGACGTTCCTTTTCTTGTGTTGCAATCCATTCGTTTACCACAGCGTCTTCGTTATCAAGTGAAACGAGTTTCTCACGTTGTTTCACCTCATGCAATAAATGGTAATCGTAGGGTTCAAGTTTGGGAAGAAGAAAACTTTTCCTTTATTCCTTTCACAAGTCTCCGCCATAAAATCCAAGATGCATTTGTATTTTCAACTTTAGATCTGTTGATTATCATAAATTTTTGCGATGTTAAATTATACACTGGTCGCAATTAAAAATGCATCACCAAAAAATGTACGCTGAGGTGAAAGGTAAGTCAGAATCTACGGAACCGCGTACACACTATTCGTCAGTAAACTGTGTCCACGACCGATAGTGTGCTACCACCACTGGAGCACTAAAAATATTATCAACTGTTAACCAGTATTGCGCAACTAAGCGCTTCAAAAGAAAATCTTCTCAGGGGGTGATCCGTTTGGGTGCGCCTGAACTTTCTCTATGTGCCTGATTTGCAATCCACAGGTTCTAACACCGCAATATAGTCGAATGAATACGATCGAGTCTACGGGAAATTTCCTGGTAACTAATCCACCATCGCCTTCATGTTGTCCAATAATCCGGCCACGTTTGAAGGGGGTTATAAGGTGCACGTTCTCGTCTGCGAGACATCACTCACGATTGCTCAACACATACTGCAAGCGTTTTATTCATTTTTGTGCAACTATCGGATTGTAACTGGTGATCCTGAAATACATGTGCGGAACATCTGGCTCTTGGAAATGCTGGCAAATAATCTAGAGAAATGTAATATGATAGACAATCGTTTAAGTTGACCTTCAGAAATAAAATGTTAACGAAGTACCCTAAGGAGTGGTGCATTTTTAATTGCAGCCTGTATATAGTAATCGAATAAAATATAATTCTCCTCTCTCCATTTTATCTTCTAATTGACATCAAAAAGCAGATCTTTTCATATCGACATATCTTATTGATATGACGAATTGAACATTAATTATTTCCTCATGTAACAAAGATTATAATCAACAACAAATACAATAAAGAGATAAAGAGATATTTCAATTCCATGTATTTGAGTCACACCTAAAAATGATTATCTTTACCACCATCTAGAAACCATTTTATATCTTTATATTAATTATCTTTTTTTTCTTTTTAACCGGTTTTTGTTTAAATATTTAAAAGGTTCGTTTCATTTGGGCTATGCCGGTTGTAAGAATTCTTTTAAGTTTCTTTTTTTTTTCAAATTTTTTGCCCGTTTCTCCCTAACATCGTTATGGGGAAACATCAATTGGTGCGAGTGTAACTTTTAAAATTATGCATGTAATTGTAAGAGACAGGCACAGAATTCTGTTTAAATAATAAAATTCAAGAAATTACCATCACTTTGAGCAATGTTGGGAGAATCTTATCGATGAATTTCTTTCTTCTCAGATTTTGGAAAATTAACAAAGCGTTTCTATTCAAAAAATTGATTTCACATAAATCATCTTTCGGGCATCTAATGGGATAATATAATGGGACAATTTTTTAATATAATAATCGAATCTAGTATCTACAAATAAAGAGATATAGGCATTTTGTAAAAATTTCAAATAATCTCAAAGCTAGATAAATGTTGGCATTCAAAACGCAGTAATATTGTAACATCTTGGGTGCTTTCTTTAAAAAAGTAATATATCGTAATATACAAAAGAATTTTTTTTTTATAATTTCCTGAATCAGTTTCTCTTATCATAGACCAATTGTTTGTGCCAGTCTTTAAAATTCTTCAGATCTTGATAGAAACACTCGCCTTGTCGTTCACTCATCCTGTCTAAATTTTCAGGAAAGAAGTCCAAATGGGAGACAAGCAGACATATTTACACTCACGTGGGTATAATTTAATTTCCTGATATTTGCCTTCTTTTCACTTTCCTAAAAATTCCTTGACGACCTTTTTAAACGATATTCAAGCATATTTTCCCTTCAAAGAGGTTGTCAAATTCTTTATCTTGCATTACTTTCGCATCTGTGTGTCCGTAAATATTCCCTTTTTTAGTTTTGCCTCCAGACTTGGAAGCACTTTTTTAGATACTGGAAACCAGTACCGATTTTATCCACAGCCTTTACGAAATTTTTTGTAAGGCCCAACTTAAATACGTAATGTGGGGGGCAAAATTATGTTTTGTGAATCTACCAAAGATGGTTCTTTTACAATTCATTTGTTCTGGAATAAATTCATTCATTTGTTCTGGAATAAATTCATTCATTTGTTGTGGAAGAAATTAATTCATTTGTTCTAGAGCAGACCATACTTTCATTATGCAATGATGTTCTCGAGCCTGACTCTCCAATGAACAAAGAAAACGAGCACCTTAATATAGCGACCCTGCAAACCCAATAGCAATCCAACCACTTTTAGATCTCCACATATTTTCCAATTGTAGGCACCATTCATATTTTATCAACTTTATCAGTACTTACAGACATCGTGTCGTAAGTCTTTTTGGGTGTTCACAGCACCATCAATTGCTAAAGAATGGTTTTCTATTATCATTGTGAAGCAATACGGTTTTTAAGCTACATTTTGGACCATAGCGTTGAGAGGTCCCAGAATATCATGGTAGATTGAAAAATCTCCTTTGGTATGAGTTGGTTCCAGTATTGCAATCGAGACAAGAAGCTCTGGCTGGCTTGGATCTAGACAACTTGCAAGTTTCTTAGCAGATCCTTTAATCCACCGTGGTTAGTGAAATGATTCTTACATACAGAAATTGTTCTCAGAGTCTGTGTCAACAAAATCTTGCTCCTCGTTACCTTGACTCTGGACAAACAGGATGTGGTAGGCTTTCTGAATTTCTGAATGCAGAATCAGTTTTGTGTGAAAATAGAAATTTTATGTTGGTTTTCCGAATTAAAACTTAAAGTCCTTCTCATGCAAAGGTAACAGTTGTTTTCGTGGTTAATGGGCTTTCGCCGTAACACTGGAACCTCAAATTGCAGAAGTGCTTTTTGATGCTCCTGATGCCCATTGCGTTAGTTATCTTACAACCTTCATCAAAATGTGAGACACCAATTGATTAGTCCCAATATACGATAATCATTAGAATTTATTAGACATTTTGAAAAATTTAGCACAATTGATGATAGAACAACGAATTTTAAATTGCAGATAAGCAAGAAGGAAGATTTGATCAAAAGTATATAAAAAAAAAAATTAATAATTATTCGTAAAGTAGTATTATGTGATATCGAAGAAAATTTAAATACGTTACCTCTCTTAAAATATCATTAAAGCCCTCGGTCATGGTCGATGGCACGCGACGTTTTGGGTTTGTGTCCCTGTAGGAAAACAGCGTCCTGTTGATGAACTCCCATTCTATGACATCGCTTACTTTGTTGACTCGATATCTATTTAAACTTGGCGATATTCCTGCAAACACAGAAAAAAACAAGAACGTCTTCAATCTTCTTATTTAAACTAATATGTTTATAGAAGAGGAGCAAAGAGAAACAAAGTCGTAGCAGAATCTTAATTGAATTGTACGTATCTGCAATAATTTAGGTTTTAGATAGCCTTTGAACATACGCCAATAAATTTTATTATCGGCAGATCGCAAGAAGTGTTCCTCCTCCGCGTTCGTTTATATACGTACACACCATGTAATATGTATATACAGGATTTTTAAACGGATTAAGTGATTATTGCAAGCTAATGAATAATGGCATATGTAAATTTAGAGGAAGAAAAATAAAACATAAACAAGATAAGCCGTTAAAAGTTCTATTATAAACAGATTGCTATTATAAATCCATTGGAATATAGCTGTATACGCATTATATTCTTCACAGTATTAACAACCACGTGGCGATGTATCACGCTACGCTCGTTTTATTGGTAACGAGAATATACTCTTTCTAAACTAACTAACAAAAAATCTACTTAAGCTTTGAAATTTTGTTATAAAAAGAAATTAATTATTCTTAGAAAACTAATAAACGGTTGATGTGGTCTCAATAGCTGCTGAAACACTTTATGTAATATATTTATTGATTTTTCAGGGAAGCAGCGTGTTTAGTTTAATTTCTATTTAATATCGTCTTTTTTATGTTATTTTAATATAACCATCTTTACTAAATGTTTTAATTAATTAATTATGGTTTTTAAGAGATTTCCTCCAAATAAAGGACGTTTCATTTAAAACTTCCCAGAGTTTCATAGAAGGCAATATGATTGGTTCGATATGTACATATTTAAAATTGTATTGCGTTATAGGAAATTAAGGGAAAAAAAAACAAATTTTAAGTGAACAATCTCCATTGAGGGACTAGCTAGTTTATGGACAAATTCCATGGGGGTACTGAAGGGTACCATCTAAGTCCCAATTAAAATGATTTTTTTTAGTATTTTATTTTCGAAGTTTTTGGGGCAAGCAATTATTTTAAAGAATTATCATTTTATTCGTTGGCACATCTTAAATAGGCTTCGGCGGAGGATGGTTATGAAAGGAAAAACTTCCGTCTTTGATTGTACCTTCAATTCTAACTGATTCCACCCCAAAATTTTCCCTGATGTTTTAGAATAATGATAAATAAAACAAATTAGAGAAATTGTTGAAAATGTCTGCTTTGTTGCTTGTCATGTTGGCAAAAGTATTTTGCAAAATCATTGGCGTTATTGTTGTACATTTCTGAACAACATTCTGATTAGCAGTTTTTGCAAATTAGGCAAACTCGCAATCTTATTGAGCGATTATCAAAATAATAACAAAGAAGAGCAATTGCGTTGGTGCAGCAGCACGTACAACTGAAGAATTGTACGTGCTGCTGCACCATCTTGCTGAAAATAGCCGTTATAATAAATTCAGTTAAGATCTTATTCAAGCATCTCCCAGCATTAATGGTGAAATTAAAAAATAAATTTTTGAGGACATAGTGGAGATTCGGTGTGATTTCTCTGCTTAACATTCTCGTATTTTGAGAAGTGATAAAACCACACCTCATCGAAAAAGAACGTCAAATCCAGCAATTCGTCATTTATTAAATCATTAGTGGTACGTTAAGGATGTCTCGGATCGTCTGCTGGCAAAATTGGCTGCATCGTTAAATCCTTTTTAGCAATAGTTCTGTTCATGCTAAACGAATATAGGGTATTATTATTTTTTTTTATTGAAAACTACTAACTCGGCATTCTTAAAGGTTCCTACAACTGTTGGCGCGGTTTGTACACCACAGTGCACATTAACTTTCATAGTATGACGCAATAATGAGTTGCAAGAGGCGTGCTATGGCATCGTGGTGACGAAGCGAGATATGGGTAGTTTTGCGGTATTACTTCGCGCGTGGCCCAATGCTTAGAATAGATGAGTCACGCGCTAGGTGAAGTTCGTCCAAATCGTACGACTATATTCTGGAGGTACAGAAAATTCCAAAGAGGAAATTTCACGGTGGAGGACGCTGAGAGGGTGGAAAGGCCACGAAGGAAGTGACCTAGGGGCAGACCTTAGGCCTAAATACATCAGCAAATTCGTTCGAATCTGCATGATTATCTCGTACGTGAAGAAACTTTGTTGTCTCTGGGTCCCGCATAGAATGGATGACGAACAGATGACACGACGTGTGACTTGGTGCCGGGAGATGCTAAAAAAATGTTTTAAGGGACAATCTCGATACGCCAGCAACATCGTGATGAGGTGGCGAGACTTGCCTGCATTATTTTGATGTATCGAGCAAGATTCAAAACAAGGTTTGGGTCTTTAGTGACCTGTCATAAAATCCTGATCTGTTAAGATGAATATGTTAGTTGTATTTTTCAAATCGAGTTGAATTGCGAGAAAAGGCAGTAACAGCGAAGTGGTACGCTGAGCAGTGCCTGTCTAAGGTCATCGAATCTCCGAAGAACCTGCGGCCAAAGCTAAGAATGGACACCTGGTTCCGCCATCATACACCGCACCAAATCCTGTACCAAATATTTGACCACTACAGAATTGGACACCTTCCTTACAGAGTCTAGATCTTGCTCCTTGCGATTGTGTAGGAGACAACGAGTGTGCCTTATTCCCAAATAAAAGTGGGCAGAGCTGGTTTGAGGATTGGTTTCGGCGAATAGATTGATGTATTGAAACTCATAAAACTTAATTTAATTTTGAACTATCGGGTTGGCAATCCTATCCATTGCTGAATTTCTCTGGCCCATGAAGATACAAATACCTGGATACGTCCCCATTATCCTCACTTGCGTGTAAGCAAAACGCTATCCATTACGCGTGTTCCCCGTGTTACTCTTAATGGCTATTATTTGAAACTAACGCAGCCAAAACGTTCGCAAGGAAAAACTAAAATTTCCGCAAGAATATACCAGCAAAAGTGGTGCTTACACACACAACGAATAATCAGTTCATTAAATCCTACTAATGAGACCTAATATGCAGATCATACGCTTGTATCATTCGAGCGGTATTTTCCGAGAAATAATTAAAATTCGACTTTATTTGTGTAAACCGAAGACTCCACTTTGATCTTTTTGATGTACGTAAATGACCACATTGCGCACATTTTAATTTTTTCTAAGAAGGAAAATAAATTGGAGTATAAATAGATGTTATGTCGCATACTTATTTGAATAACTTTTTCGATTAAACGAAAGATCCGCCGTATGGGCAATAAAATCGTAGATAAACAAACACGGTCGTATCCGAATGATGAAATTAGCAAAATAATCAGTATTCTTTTTTAACAATAAATAAAAAAAAAAGATCTCCAATGGCAGTTAAGTTACATGTTCTTTCTAATTGATGTTTTCTGCTTTTTTCAATTTATCTAATTGCCATTGTCCCTTTTTTTCATTCTCGGTTCAATAACACTGTTATTAACGGCGATTAAGTGATGAAGTCATATTTTCTGACTGCTCCCGAAAAATTAAGAGTGACCGTGGAAGAAGTCTGCGAGATGTAGTTTTAAATGTAAAAACACGTTTCTTTTTAAACAAACATGAATCGCTTTTGGCATCGTCTAAAATAGAAGCGAGTTTTAATGTAAACATTAGACACATTACACGTATTAGCATTGTGTCTACGGTTCTTCCATAGCTTTCAGAAAAAAATTAACAGACCCATTAAAAGGAACATAAATGTCAACGAACAGACATTAAGAACGCATTGTCTATTGATCTCTGTATATTAAAAAAATGTTTTCTGGCGATATATTGGAATATCCAACTGTTTCTATTCCAAGACAATTTTTTTTAATTAACGCAATCTCTAATACACTGGCTGCAATTAAAAGTGCGCCACCCCCAAGTTGGAGTATTTCGCTAAAATTTTATAAATATATTTCTGAAGATCAACTTAACGGATTGTTTATCTTACTGTATTAGTCTAGTTTGTTTTCGCAGCATTTACACGAGTCAGATGTTCTGCACATGTTTTTATGGGAACACCTGTTACAATGCGATAGTTGCATAAAAATAAGTAAAATCCATGCAGCATCTTCCAAGTAATTGTGAGCAGACTAGAATGTGCACCTTACTCCTCGAGATTTTTTTTTTGAAACGCTTGTGTAGTTATGATAATATTAAATTTATTATTATTATTATTTATTATTATGATAATATTAAAATGAAGAAAAAGCTGGTGTATTTCGATGCAAAGAGAAACTCTGAAAATAAAAATTTTCCGAAGAGACAACATCCATACAGGATCAATTTTTCGCAAGGCAATTAGCAATTTACTGTTAAGTTGGAAGCTTCGAACGAAAGACCTGATATACGTTGAATTATGATTTTGTAAAATGTTGCGAACAATCCAAGCGCATCAGTTCGTCGAGTGGCTCGAGAAACTACTGCGTATAAAACCTTAAAAAAGAAGAACAACTACCATCCCTACAAAACAATAAAATTGATGTCAAAGTTCGTGCTGGTTAGAAGCATAGTGTTGAACGCGGACACACTCAAAGGATTGCTTGCCGACAATAAAACGTGTTGCAAAGACGGCTTCAACAAGATCGTATGACTGTGTCCTTGAGGAGGATATGAACCAGATTGCTTAGAATGCAAGTATTTAAAAAAAATTCTTTTAACGACTTCTAACATATTAATATGCGTTACGTAAATGGGTGACTATGTTAGCGACCCGTATTCTAATTTAGAACGTACAAATGAAAAAGTACAGCATAATCACTGCTTCAAAAAAGTTGAATAACCGGACGTCTCTTATAATAAATTCTAAGGCACTCAGAGTGGATTTGACGATGTTTAGAATAGCATATAGAAAAAAAGATAATTTAATGAACGGTAGGAAAATACCCATCTAGAATACTACACCATGGAGGAAATTGGGCTTTCTACATTTAGTTAAGGAAAATTCCCCAATTTCTTTTTTCGAAGTTCTTGTACCTAAACAATAACATGCAGTTTTTAGCTTATTCGGAGGTTACTTTGAAATCCCGCTTTCAAAGTTCAGAATGTATTTAATGACCGAGAAAATGAATAGTTTGTATAAAAGCTGAGCTTTCCATTTGGCACAAGAGAAAATAAAAAGACGGTTCAAACCCAAATATTAAATTTAATTAAATTGAATTTAAATATGAAATCTACCGTCCAGAGATTAGGCTAAATCATTTATTAAAAAAAATAAAAATGGAAATATTGCAAGATTAACTCAAAATAATAAAAATTCCAGAAAAATAGACTTAGACCTTTGTTTTTTTTTTTAATGTCAAATATATAAGTTTTAAAAATTCACATGAAGTGCTGAAAAAAGGTCTTAAGCATGCACAACATTAAAATCTTGACTTTTCTGGGCTTGTTTTCAAAATAACCCCGAACATGGAAAATTTTGAACCCGTGCTTTTTTTAAAATTAACAGTCAATGGAAAAAAAATCTTAATGACTTGCATTTGTAAGTGCAAATGCCGTCCCTCGCCCCCCTTTCTCTGAAACAATTGTTTTAAATAAATATTTATAAATAAAGATGAACTTTGGAGAAAATACTTCGAAATTGTTCAAAGTAACCCCGTATTGGGGTAGCTATTTTTTCTTGTAAGTTCGATTAGATCTATTATTATTTATTGTCCACAAATAATTCCTAAAATGATATTGTCTTCTTAGATTTTATACTATTAATTTTTTAACAATTTTTTGCTACAATAACAGCAAGGACTACAGTGTTGTGCGACTAACATTCCCTAAAAACGTTGCTTTTTTACGAGAGAAGATATGAACGTTTGTTCCAGTTGCCAAAATACACCCAGAAACCTTATACAGCACCGAAGAATCAAATCAAGTGTAGCGTACGATATAAACATGGGAATTAAATGCTTACGAAACCATTTAAATGAAAAATGCAAATCTGTTAAACAAGGAAAATGGTTCACTTAACTACTCTGATTTGGAGGATTTATCGTTTTGTATTATAGGCAAGAATCTTTCCTTTCTCTTAGTTTCGTATATATATGTATATTTAGGGCATATAGACGGCAAAAGAAGATACTTGTTAATATCTTTTGGAATAGGGAGATAGAATAAAACACGTTGGAATTAATATCTTTTTTTTTTACATCATTCGACCGCACAGTTGACAATGGGAATCTATGAATTAGCGAAACAATTGTCCTGAATTAATTAAATAACTTGTGTGGTGCGAAGTGCGCCGATACTTGAATGTTGATGATTTCTGTACATTTTTTTCCATTTTATTTTATCGCACGACTACACGTTGCTTCAGTAATTATGTTTGAAAGTAAATAGCGTAACTAATTGTTTTTTTTTAAATTTAGTTTGTTATTAACATAAGCCATTACACAATCGATTAAAATTTGTCGCTATTCTTAAATTATGCCGTATGTAGAGCACAGCATTGAGATGACATACTTTAATACTTTCCATTAAGTAATACGGGTCTGGTTTATACATAAACCATATGTAATAAGCTTTTGACATTCTATATTGCCAATACAAGGAACGGCGATAAAAAAAGCACCGCATTACGTACATGTGCATAAAATTTTTATGTAATTTATTACGCCATTCCTCGTCCGATGATGCCATTTGCTACTTGTATATAATTTATATAAAATGTTGACTTTATTGATATGTTCAAATATACGTATTAGTATCTGGATTAAGCGGTTTAATTATTTATGCGTGTGTATTTTTTAAATGGTTTCCCGCAAGCGCCGGGAAAGAGGGACAAATATACTTATTTTTTTGGCTGTTACGTATCGCGAACTCGTCAATGTAATGCCAATTCTCACAAGTAACTTGTTCAACAATTACAGACGTATGTATGTACAGAATGTACGTTATCTCAATAGATTATTTAAACTAATTGTTGGGTGTCGTAATAATTACGTTACAATGTGCGGAGAACCATTTAAATGAAGAATTTAAAATAAACAGACCATTTCAGCAAATTTCAAACAAGAAACGAGATGGCCGCTTATTTTTATTAATCATTATGTCATGTATTATCCTAACTAATAGCACCAGCCTATTCTTCATTTAAAAATTGTAACAAGAACTTTAGCGTGGACGATGGAACTTTTTTTACATTAACCCAGGTTGTAATTTTAATTAAGGTTAATTATAAGCAGCGAATCCAAATTCATCACTAAGCCTGCAGAAACGAGTTGCGCTTCACGAAATTAGCAGAGATTAGACAGACTCGTGTTACCTGCGGGTTTCCCCGAGAATCGACAAAACACGAGTCTGTCTAGTCTCTTCTAATTTCGTGAAGCGCACGGAAAATGTACTCGTTTCTGTAGGCTTATTCGTCGCATAAATTCGCCCTGTATTTTTACATGATGTGTTTCATCCGGGCAAAAAATTTTGTTGGCAAAGGTATTTCGTCCCAAAAGTAGAACAGCTTCAAATTTGGGAACTATTCAGGATTCCAGCATTTACAAAAATCAAACGATTTCACCTCTTTGTATTTATGTTTCATACATTCATCTGCTCGTAGCTCAATAATCTCCGTTTGAATTTTGCTTGGATCATCCACAGTACTGCATGCTGAATGGAGTTTGAAACAATCTAATGTCTTAAGCAATGGCATCCAAATCAACAAATTGCTTCTGAAACAGTTGCCTAAGATCTGAAGTGCTTTAATATGAGTAAATAGATAGCAAATTAGATTATTTCCACCCTGGAACTTTAATTTCAAACTGTTAGGATATGATTTACTAGATTTGAAAGAGATGCCAATTTCCAAAGGCATGATGAGCTCTGCTAAAAGTGAGCTGAACATTTTCTTGAAAGTTACTAAATTGGATGACTCATAGTAACAGGCGTCAAATCAACGTATTTCTCACAAATTAATTGTTTGTGGGTAATACAGTGAAAAAACATTGATTTTGATGTTCCTATGATAAGTTGTTGTGATTTGTCCAATGAACCCCAACTTTACATCAGACAGACAGGGTTCAATTCAATTGTCGAGATCGAGGTAACAAACACAAAAAGCAGGTGTAAGATACGATCATCGTTTCTACAAAGTCAAAGTAGCCTGGGCGTTGTGGTATGCTACGCTGATGAAATAATTCTGCTGCAATCCAGCAGCGAGAAGGACATCGAAAGTCTCACTAATATATTGCTAGACAAAATATACTTTTGGTGTTACTCTAATGACCTAGCTTTCAATATTGAGAATTCTTTTCCACGCCTTCTTTAGCTGTTCATCAGTTGATTCAGTTGATTCATCCAGAGCAAGAAAATACAAACTAATATTCTAGTTTGCTTACAACAACTTCCTGGATAATGTTACATACAACCAGCCACCTTCCATAAAACACTCTTTAGTGATGGTATCAGCGACGAATGGTTTTGTACACTAATTTAGCACCGTTTCGCCTATTTCCGCATAATTCTCCTGCGGCCCGAATGAAATCATATCGCGGGCCAATAGTGGAGAGCGTACTTTGAGAGACCTCTTGCTTAAAAAAAATCCCTTTCTTTCCCAATGTTAAATTTTGAACGTCACAAACTGGTGTTTTTAGATGGATTAAATTTATATATTTTTAACTAACTTATGGGAAATTCGATGGCATTTCCGGCGCTACCGGAAGTTTCTGATTCTAAATATATCCAGCGATACCGTATACACCATCTTAATATTTATTTACGGCTACCTAATCTGATTACTTTTAAGGATCACAACGAAATTGAACGATCTGAAGATCAACTTACCTAATAACTTTGGATCGCCCAAGTAACCTTTCGAACCTCGCGGTTCCTCAAACAGACGCACGTTCTTAACGATTTTGGCGGTTGATAGTTTATCCAACTTCACTCCTAACTGCCTCATGGAGTTGACGATATCCCGATGCAAGTAAATACTTTCTTGTCTCAGCGATTGAATTGTAAGACCCTGAAACAAATTAAAAAAATTTCATTTATAATTTTAATGGTGGTGACAATGGAAACCAAACTCAGCTTTCAAATAAGACTGTATGGCTGTAGACCAATATCAAGTACAGTGAAAGAATTTAATAACCGTGGTGCTTGGAAGTGAAGAAGGAGATGCTTGTACGGACTGACGTATTTTTTTTGTGGTTTAATTCGCGAAAGTATTTTTACGTTCTTGAAGAACAAAGACGAGTTAAACGTCACTATTACACTCACGTATTTCTTTCTTTGCTGGTAAGCACCGCGGTTATTAAATTCTTTCGCTGTACATGCAGATGATGAAACGTTGAGCAGGAGGAGGTCGTAAAATTTGTCTAGCTAATAAAATAAATTATAATTGGAAGAGGTGAGTTTAAGGGATTTCACATTGATATGCAGCTCACGTTTTACGAGGATATAAATCATTAAGACTCCCGTGAACTGAATTTTTGTATGAATTTTTATTAAAAATTATAAGCGTACCTGTAC
>LR737387.1:16497681-16514610 GCA_902655005.2 Marronus borbonicus | reverse complement strand
TTTTGTGTGAATTTTTATTAAAAATTATAAGCGTACCTGTATGCTAAGGTTTATCGCTCCAATAATTATTATAGCGTCCTACGTACAAAGGAAGCTCGAAAAAAAAAATAAATATAATCGAAAACTTGGTTATCTTATCAGGTTGTTTGTATTAAACAAAAGCTATAAGTACAATTGGCTTAATTCTAATATATGGAAACTATGGAGTTCTTATTAGATTATTGCGACACATTCCCGTTAGTCATCAACATCAACATCAACATCAAAGAATTAATGACTTTGATCAAGCGAATCAATTGCTCCAGCAACAGACACGTTGATCTCTAGTCTTAATAGGGAGATTAGGGCGAAAGGTACTTCTGGTATGCAAATGGAAGCTTTATATTTTTGTATTTGTTCCCATTATGAACTTCCCAATGCTTCCACATAAGGCTGTTTTGTTCGTTTCTAAGAGCTGATTTGATGATAAAATTATTTATAAAATGCTGCTTTGGAAGCTCACATTTCGGATATCGAAGTACTGTGGTATAGATAGTTAAATAAGCTAGCACAGTGTCGCCGTCTCTCATCATTAATTTTATATTCCAGGGAAAGTCCTATTGTTCTCGTTTCGTTAGTTGCGATGTTGCCAGGTGCATTTATCCACAAAAACCTTACTTAAAAATGTTGCTCCTTGAGAGTCACATAAGGCTTTTGCATTTCTTTAATCGTAGGACGACTGTTGACTGAAGATCATTGACTGAAGCTATAGCGCTCAATATCGTATATAATGGATGCATGCTAGATGTCACCCGTTTGGATATATTTCATTGCTGATAAGATTGCCTCATATGGACGCAAATCTGGCGAATATGGGGATGTTTCAGAACAAGGATGCCTTCATCGGCTAAAAAATTCTTTCCAGAAAAAGCATTGTGAATTTGTAAATTATCCCGACGTGCGATATTCGAGGTACTGTTAACTCTATAACGTTGAAGTTTTGAGAAGACTCAGAGAAAGAAAAAGAAGCAGCCAAACCTCTGCAATTTCTGCGAAGAACTCTTTGGTCGATAGCTTTCCAGTTCTTGAACATGTCTCGTATTCAGCAAATCTGATCTCGTGTAACTTATTTCTGTTCCCCGAACCGGAAAGTGTCTTGAAGGGAACTCATTTCCAATGCGAAGATACTGAACGGGTTGACAGTTAAAAACCCGCAGCATTATTATACATGGTGGAAAATCCGCATGTAGAAATGGACAGATAGATCAGTGCTTATCTGATTTGGTGCAAAGAGAATGATGTCTACAGCTTCCAGATTATCAAAACAGCCAATGCTTTGTGGCATTTAATTTGACATGTAATACCCATTTTGCCTAAATGCATCAGGTTGAAAGATTTTGCATTTTCAAGAACAGCCAGATGAAGCTGAAATCGTGTTCAAATAGAAGAGGGGGAAGAAGCGGGCAGCCTCCTTAAAGCAAATCTGTGAGAAAACGAAATGGCAATACGCTGGTAAAGCTGGAGCTAAAGCTCTTCGCATTTTATCTAGATTAACATTGTCTGAAAAAAAATTTCGTTTCGTTTTATAGCGTTAGACAACTATAATTATTGCCTATTAAGAATTTATGTTTGCACTTTGAACATAGTAAGCAAGGAGGCGCTTACAATAAGAACTAACATTTAGATGCGATTTTTCACAAAGTAATAAAATTTATAACTGTTTATCGAAACACAAAATTGCCGCAATGAATGTTTAGCAGATACTTCAAAGGCGACGTGATTTATTGGCCGAAGGCTTTGTTATTTCAGGAGGTTTTAGTACTGAAGTTAAGTAAAAGAATATTAAGATAAATGGGATGTACATTATCGTGTATAATCTCTATGTAAACGCACATACATATATCAAGCGTTTTGTGTCTTATACGAATGCGCGATATTCATGAGAGAATAAGCGAAGAATAGGCCTTCCTACCTCATAAATCAAAAGAAGAATCCAATTCAATGTTTCTTATACAACGCACTGTATTACCTAAAAGATAAATCATGTTGGTAAAAAAATAAAATTTAAATGTTCAAATCTGCCGCCTCCAAGTAATGTTGAAAATTGTCGTCCTATTGCATTGCTTAGTGTTCCTTTTACAAACATTTTTGAAAAAATGTACGTCAGCTCAATATGGTTGCAGGCCTGGTTCTTCTATTGAGGCAGCAATAACTGAGGAGTGTGTTCAACGTATTTATGACCAGATGGGTTTAAAAAAAATATGAGGTTTCCATTATGTTTAATTTAACTGGAGCCTTTGAGACCGTTAGGTCTCCATTTGCAGCCGAAAAATTGAATGGATTATTTATATTGATTATGTGACAGGAAAAATAGAAATAAAAGTTTATGGTGTTTGTTCAGAACCTTATGGTGTTAATATTGATATGTCTTAGAGTAGTGTACTGGTTTTTTTAACGATCTGCCGCGTTACGTAACTGAAGGTAAAGTGTCTTTACATGTCCCCATCTGTTTGATTCATTCGAATAAGCGTTGATTCGATGAACATCTCTGTTCTTAGAGCGAAAGTTTGAGTCTAGGAACCAGAAAAGAGTCGCTGGGGGATAGATCTAATGAAGAAGGTGCGTGGTTTTGGAGTTCCAACCGCAATTCATCACAATACATCGGGACATGTCTGCCGGAATATTGCAATATATCTGCAGGCATCGAAAGCATCCGGAAAACGGGGGCCGCGGGTTTGAGTGCCACCGGAGCCAATTATAGTTTTATTTCATACATTAACTTTAATTACATCGCGTCGCACAAACCAGGAAAAACCGATTTTTCACTATTTGTAGACGGAAGCCAATATATTAATTAGCGTATGGAATTTATGTGAAGATCTTATATCATTGATAAGCAAATACTTCGTCGACGCGTGAATCTAACAGCTAAACTCTTGTCACAATTTCTTCAGTCATTCAATCAACAAATCCAAAATATTCTGGAGACGACTAAGAATCAACTTCCCATCTTTATACGATGGCGTCAGCGAAAATTAAGATTTCGACTGCCAGGCTGCGAGGCACATCTGATGTATATATTAGAAACAACTTCGGCCTCAGTAAAGAACCTTGTGGAACACCAGACTAGAGAGAACACAATCATCTTATGCTTATCGCCCATGATCGAGTGATATCAAGGAACACCGCACCCACTTCCTACGATTGAAAGTAATCCTTATATTATCGATCAGAAACAAAAGAAGGCTGTGGAAAGATTTTCTCGAAATCGAAATTGTTCTTTTGGTAGTAGACTTTTGTTTTTTAAAAGCACAGCATTCATGGTTTGTAATCATTAACATGTTAACTTGTTCAAACAGGACAAGCAATTGCAGTAGGCGTTAAATAAGCGCTAAAATAGTGTTTTCCCTGCACAGATCGTAGGGTTGATTCATGTTGAAAGTGTTTACTGGTAAGGGATGAACCCACAAATTCAAAAAAACTATGAAACTTTGGGAACATGTAGGGCACATATAGGTACAATATAGAGCAAAAGTTTCGGAAGAAAAATTGTTTGTTGTACGTGCTCCATAAGTTCCTAAAATTTCACAATTTTTTGAATTTTCGGATTCGGGATTATCCCTTTATAGCAAAACGGTTATAAGATTTTTACGGGACTTAGTGTTAAAATCGTCGAACGATTTTCATATTTATCGTTCAATTTTTTTGTTCTTTTACAAAAAACACTGGCCATATTTTCTGGTAAGTACCGGAAATGTAGTAGACCTAACGAAAGTCAGTGTGCGTATGTATTACGTGTATAGCGTATACTTGCGTTGTTTATCTACAGCCGCGTATATACAGACGCGGATGCTACTGAAATTATAATTTATGAAACCTTGAAATGAAAGGATGTGCGATCCGCCCGCTAAGAGACCTAAATATGAAGTTTCCTTCACATAAATTTCAGAGTATTTAGTTACGGGCGCGCGAAAAATCCTCCTACAAGCTCGATTATTTGCCGTTTTTCGTAGCTTATCGCCTTGTCAACTTAATAAATGGGCGACTTTTTTCGTAATTATCAAATTTGCATTGAAAGTATCCGGCGGCGAATAGATACTTCCGTACGTGTACTTTATAAATATTTTTCAGATATCCTTTTGTTCTCTTTCATAACGGTTAACTTTTAACCGAGACCAACTTCCTTGATATTAATTAAGCTTTAGATAATTTGATTAAAGAATAATTTTTTAGGCGCCTCATAAAGATCTTATATTTAAAACATTTGAAAATTACTGTATATATTACAATATAATTTTATGGGTGAGTAGGTATATGGAGTATTATAGATATACAAGCTGTTTATTTAACGAATGACTCAATGCTTTAAATGTTCTTGGAAACTTGGACGGAGGTTTTTTTTTTTTTAAGTAAACCTTTCATACACTCCTTGTTTAGCAGCGCCTCCATAGAAATTAACGGTCGTTGCAGACAAAACATATTGAAAAATATATGTATCGTTTATTTATTTTTTCGCATGCTTTAAGTATAGATGTACTTATCTTCTTTGAAAATAAAAATAAATGTATGATCCTATCGTTGCTATACACAATTTTATGGTTTTATTTCTCTGATCTGACAAGATCTGTACTTAATGTTGTGGTGCGCAAAATGGAACCACATCGATCGCAATCTTCAATTTTATTAGCTTCTAGACGGATAGAAGAATGTACTGCCCAAGTAATTTCAAAAATGGTGTTAAGCACATTGGAAAAATTTGGAATATCCAGAGATCAAGTCTTAACGTTTAAGACAGATGGTGCCGCAACCACGCTTTCTGTAGGTCGGTCTCTTAAGGAACAGTGCGGTAACTTTTTACATATTACATGTAAAATCCATGCTCTACATCTTGTGGAAGGGACAATTGGTCTAATTGCGAGTACAAAAGCAGTGTTTCTGAAATCTCCAAAACGTATTCGCGAATTTCACAGACTCTGTTCTCATACCTCCGAACCACCACGACCGATCCTTACACGTTGGGGAACACGCTTACAAGCGGCATTTTGCTATCATAAATATTTTGAGAGTATAAAGGAGGTAGTTCTGTTATTCGATCCGAAAGAATGTGCAGCTATCAAAGCAAGTCAGAAAAAATTTGAAGATAATCAGGTTAACAGTGATTTACAAACTATTCACGGCAATTACATCGGAGTAGTGCAAGCAATGGAAAAATTACAAAATTCTTCGCTTTTATTGAAGCTGATTGCCGTACTGCTTCGTTAAGTTCTTCCCACAGTAACTCGGTCGGGTTCGAGCCAGGACTCTAGGGAGGCCATTTCATAAATTTAATACTTCCTTCCTCCTCTAAATGCTGTAAATAATCTTTACGTATAATTGAACTGCATTTCAGATAAGTATTTTATCTACTTCCAAGGTTTTTTAGTAAACAAGAGAAGTGCCTGAACACTTATGAGCGGTAGTGTACACTGCCGCTCGGAGAAGTTCGGTCGGTTAGTAAAAAACATGAAAAGGTTACAGAAACAAACGAAACTAAAAACAAAATGCAATTTTATTGTATGTACAGGTAAAAAAGACGAATATAAATAAATAAAAAGTTATTCCGGCCTAATATAACATACGGAACATTTTTTTTTTTTTCATCGAAGAAACCTCCTTTGCTGTTAATCACCGCTCGAACTATTCTAGGCATTCTTTCGATAAGTTTTGTTAAAAAGGATTGTGGAATATTAATCCGTTCATGTTGCGGAATATTCCGTAAATGTTCTTGTGAAGTTGGGCATATTTTTCGGATCCTCCTGTCCAGTTCATCCCACAACAACTCTGTAGGGTTCAAATCTGGGCTTTGTGGGGGTCGTGTCATTACTTTCAGGGTGTGCTGTTCTTCTTGCTCGTTTAGATAGTTCTTACACACTAACGCAGTGTGTTTTGGGCCGTTGTCATGCATGAATGTAAAGTTACGGCCTATTATACGCAATCCTGATGGCACTGCATGATTCTGGAGTATTGCAAAATAATTTTCCTTCCTCATTACACCCTGCACTCTGCATAAATCTCCCGTCCCAGCAAAGGAGAAACATCCCCGCACTAACGCAGAACTACGCCCTTGCTTCGCTGTAGGCACAATGCAGTTCGGGATCACTTTTCGGTTTTAGATCTTCGGACACAAACTCGTCGATTTTGCCCAAAAACCTCAAACTTTGACTCGTCACTCCAAAGCACGTGTTTCCAATCATCTAACGACCAGTCTAGAAGAGAACGGGCCCACTGTAGCCGTCTTGCTCTGTTGCCCCGGCGTAATAAGGGTTTTCCAATGGCAATGCGCCCATGAAGGTCCGCTTGTTGAAGTCGACGTTTTACCGTACTCGCCGAAACTTGTTCTTCACGGCCGCGATTGACTTCGGCTGCTATTTGTGGCGCTGTTAATTTTCTATCGCGTTTGCTTAATAATACAATTCTCAAATCTTCAGCTTTTGTTGTTTTCGTAGATGTTCTAGGACGAACACGACTTTCTATAGTTCCAGTTGTCCGATATCGCTTTATGATGTCATTTACTGTTGAACTTCTCATATTTATTTTTTTCAGCAATTTGTCGCCCCAAATATCCTTCTTCAAACAGCGTAATAATGCGTGAACGTTTTGCTACACTGGTAGGCTTGCCACGTGCCATTTTGAAGTAAATTTTCTTAAAACTTTCGCGCAGAAACGACAGATGCACACCAACACACGTTCAACAGTAAAACGAAGCAAATTTATTTCTTTACGCCTGCGATAAATAAACGAGAGTGATACTGCGGTATGTCTCCTAAATGTATTGTTCGTTAATAATCCCCAAACGATCCGTTTCAAAAGATCGGTACTTCCGAGAAATTCTCGGAATGATAATAAAAGGGACTTTATTGTGGTCGTCGCAATATTTCTACTTTACATAATAATTTATGGTTTTAATCCCTTAGAAAAGAGTGTATGCTTAATATTTTTCTAATTTGATGTATTAATAATTGTATACAGTGTGATATAATAGATTTTTATTGTATGACCGGACTTCACTGAACGGCAGTGTACACGTACAGCTTTGTTCGGTAGAAGACGCGAAAAATGAGCGTGTCCTAATTAAGTTTGAATGTATTTTAGACAAAGATTCGGATTTTGCCACACTTAGAACGAATTTGTGAAGGTTCGTCTACAGATAAGTTGTTTGGAAGATTTTTTTAATTATGCAAGTATAACATCACTAGATGTAGAGCGATCGTCTTCTTTATACAAGAACATATTTTCCTCACAGCGGACGCGTTTTGCAGAAATAACTTTGGAAACGCACCTGATGCTAAAAATATTTAATCTCTTAATTAATTCTCCAGTTTCTCAAGTCACGGAAGATGCTCAAAACGGTGTTTTTTTCATCATTCATCATCGAATTACATACACTCTCAATTTTATCTTTTATACATGTGATTAGAGATGGCAATTTCCCGTGTTCATTCAGTAACATTGAGATAATTTATCGAGATGGATTCATAATCTACAAAAACCATCTTAAAAACTTGTTTGTATCTAGCACCGGAACGGCACCGTTCGCGATAATTTATCTCTACATACTGACTCCCTTCGCATGCAAGAGTCCATTCGTTAGCTACGCCGATGGTGCGCGCCCGAATTTGCCCACTCTAGTTAATGATACCATTTAACGAGTTGCCACTTTGGCATTACTTGAAAACCAAAATTAGAGAACACTCAAAAATGGAAGCCAAAGCGTTTACTTTTAAAAGATGAAATTGACCTGCGGAAGTCTTTAATTAAAGAACAGCACACGTAATATAATAGTAGGTCACAAGCTGAAGGATACAAACTTATACTCAATATGAACACGATTGGTTTACAAACGATGTTTCAGCACAGGATATTAAAGTAAACCAATATTCAGGACTATTTTATAAATAAACATAATGTTCTAAATTTATTATTTCTGTGTATAAATGCTTCGGTTTTCAACAACTGTCCAACTTGTTCTTAAATTTTTTGCATACACGTGAATGGAAATTAACGAAAAAATTATTCGAATCTTCAAAAGAAAGAAGCTTTAACTTTATTACAATATATCGCAAGCACATCGGGCCTATGGATATGTTTTCCCGTATTAAAAATAGAGATCTGTTTATATGGACATATGAGGCAATAGTCCATATTTAGACTACCTTCAGCCAGCGCTCTTTACATGTAAATCATCCTGCGTGTACAAAAAATTCGGAAATGTACACAAGAAAGCAATAAGGTCACTTACATTTAATATAACGTGCCATCTGGATTTGCCGGAAATGACTTCAACTTTGTTTTTAAAAGTGAGACGGTTTGTGCTTTTATTTTTATTTTACTACATGTGGACACAGACTGCTTATAATAATCACAACGGAAAGATTGATTTTTCTTAAGAAAATGATCGTATTTGATTTCCTTTGAAAACACTCTTCTTTCCTAATGTTTTGCTTCCTTTATTAAATATTGTTGCATAATATCTCGCGGAAATTTTTCTTCTAGGAACGTTAGCACGGTTTCATCACTTTCTTCGCGCAGGAAGCCATAGTTAGCCTTTTACTTTTCGTTCAGAAATTGTGATATGTATATTATACACAAATACATCTACGATATAAACAAATTCTATGTACTGGATATAATCTAAACACCTTAAAGCTTACCAAATCTGAATTCATTATTAAAATGTGTGTATTTTTTAAATTAATGCTGTCTCCGTAATTGCACGTGCTTAATCGGTGGGCATTTATAAGCCTTCGTCCCAAATAAACGTATAAAACGCGGTAAGAAATACGAAAACATTTAGTAGGTCTATGATGAATAAAGGCTCGATTTAATCGAGTCTACAGTCAAAGTAACTGATGCTAGGGGATTTCTAGGGAATTTCAAATTCATCCGCCGATCGATGGAATTAAGGTGGGTTCTCATAGAGTAGTGCGAAATTAGTGTAAGAATTAGAGTGTAGGAGCAAAAAAAAAATTAGTGCAAGAATTAAAGTGTAAGGGCAAAGTTTGCGCGATGTAAATTAAATAGACTGTTCATATAGCGATGCAATTCAGAATTTAAGAATTAACGCGGTGCAACCTCGATATTATCCCGCCAAATTATGCGCACGTCGAACTTTGACGCTAATTAAGGCTGTGTATTTAACGAAAATAGGCTTCGGCACATATAACAACTATTTCGAGAAAACTGTGGTTGTTACTGTAAGAAGTTCTGCCGAGACGTTCTCGCTGTCCCCGTAATTGCACGTGCTTAATCGGTGGGCACTTGTAAGCCTACGTCCCAAATAAACGTATAAAACGCGATAAGAAATACGAAAACATTTAGTAGGTCTATGATGAATAAAGGCTCGATTTAATCGAGTCCACAGTCAAAGTAACTGATGCTAGGGGATTTCTAGGGAATTTCAAATTCATCCGCCGATCGATGGAATTAAGGTGGGTTCTCATAGAGTAGTGCGAAATTAGTGCAAGAATTAAAGTGTAAGGGCAAAGATTGCACGCGATGTAAATTCTCGACATTCTCGCTGTATTTTGCATTTGTCTCAGATTGATCGGATTCTACTTCGTAAAAATTTATCCAGATATGCGTAAGCGATCATCCAATAATAATAGGATTAATAAATAAACTAAGGAATTGACATCAATCATCCATATACAGCTCCTATTTGCATCATTCAATAAAGTCGGTCCTTATATTTATTTGATTCCTTTCTATAATTCGTCGAAATTTATATTAGTATCTGCATTCAGATTATCAGTTTGACATTTCGCACCAGATAGAAGAATTATCGACGTTATCGACAATTATCGACTTAGCCATATTTCAGTTTATCGAAAAATGGATTGGATGATCAATTTGGTCTGAGCAGACAGTAATTAATGGTGAAATGATGAAACTTAGGAAAATGTAGTAGCTTTTGTTGTATTTTCCGCTAGATTAATGCAATTTTTCTAACTAACCTGTATAAACTTGTATCATTTTAATTTTTATAACTAATTTGTTAACGTTGAATTAATTCACGGATCTTTCTCTTCCTAGTTGTATTGGAAGTTCTTTAGCAGCGCGTGTTTTTACCTAGTTTATTTGTTAATGATAGCAAGGACTGTGGCGTAGTATGGTAAACAACACAAAAGTATCGGTAACCTCCGCACCACACAAGTTTAATTAATTAATACCGGACGGCCGTTTCGAGGATACGAATGATCCACATTCTCAACCGGTGACCGATACTTTTGTATTGTTTACTGGTTAACGGAAATATTTCAACCGCTACTCAGAGTATATGATATGACGATACTCGAAGAATTTAACATATTTCCAGCGTTATGACGTGTTTAATATTATGAATAAAAATGTAGAATTATGACCATTGCATAGATTTGCTAAATACACAATTACTTTTACAACTGCTCTTTTATTCCAACATACCTACTTATTTTGCAGCAAGTATTGTAATAAAACGTAAAAATTGACAAAAATACTGAGCTTTTGGTAGCTTATAACAGTGAGCTTTAAAGGAATATGCACGTATTCTCTAAAGCTCTAAAGAAGACACTGTTAATTTTAATATTTACAGGCCCTGGCGCTAATTAACAGTAATATGCCAGGTGTCTAAAAAATTCTTACGTGCAATATGTTCATCAGCGTGTTTTCTCTTCTTTTGGAACTGATGCACGCCAAACTAAAAAGCAAGCGGATATCGAAAAAACTGAGAAATTTATTCAAATATTACAATCGAGAAGAATCGTCCGAATAAAACTAGAGCAAATAACAAGGAATTTTTATAATGCGGACGGTATAACTGTTACTGTTATTAACTTCTTTCGGGTTTCGCTCAACGTTTCGCCGTTCATGTTGAGGCTTCTTCGGGATAACTGAACCGCTTCTCCGTTGTCGGATATTCTTCTTATATACGCCCTTGGTGGAAGTTTCCGCTCCATTGAGCGTAGTAAAGTCTTCCACATGTTGCTAAGTAAGGTGGTAAAACAGAGAAGAAGGGTACTAAAAGCTTTATTCTTTAAGCGACGTTTTAAAATAATTAATGATACTCCGCGAAAACTGTAATTTCTATTTATTGTTCCCTATTCGTGGTAATAAGACATAAAAAAATGTCAATCAATCATTAACGGATCAGAGCTTAACGTTTCAGATACGTCGCTTTACATTTCGATATAAGATCAGCCCGAGGAAATTATAAAAAAAATATCGATTAAGATAAACCTATCGAAACTCGTCAACGTACAAGATGAATATTTTGATGCTCTACTTTAAGGTCGCTTCCAACAAAAGAGATAAGTACGAAATTCTCGGAAATTGTAATCAATCCCTAATGATACGTGTGTCACGTGGACGTGTGCATTAAGAAAATATGTTGACGCTTAATTAAGATGCTATTATCTGGGTTATATTTTCGCAAATCCTTTGTTTCAATCAATTAAGTTGAATTTAAACTTTATTACTTTGTTACCGCTTGACGAAAATTAAAAAGAAATGGATTTTCGATTAGTACGAGATTGATCTCGCGCAATAACAATAAACACGTTTACGTTTATTTAAATTGTTCCTTTTATTGCATACCATGAATTAAAAACTTGTAAAAAGGGGACAGAATAAAGGAGCCTTGGAGCCTGATGATGTGTGTCCCAGCACACGAAATCGGTCGCCGCCTAATTACGCAGTAAAAGATATTTGTGAGATCTTTTCAACTATCATTAATTAACCCTAAAACTCTTATTTCACTTAAATTCACTTAAATTGCTTCAACAGGGCTTAGGCTTTGCTACTTTGTTTACTTGTTTGAACAGCAATATTTTTAATTCTATCCAAAGTTACTTTTTTTTTATTTTGTTTATTTTGTTTTTGTATTCTCAGAAGAAAGATACTCTCGGCAAAACAGGAACGTCAACATGCACGTTGTTATCAGAAAGAAGCCCTATCCGACAAGACCGCCAAACGCTTTTAACTTTTCTCATCTTCCGTCTTCGATTTTCATTAAATTTGCTGCTCCACCTCTTTTATCAGCAACTTTGCTCTGCAATTGACACGTTGAAATGTGTGAAACAAAGCTAGGCTGGTCGTATCACGGTAAAATTTTTTTACATTCTACAGAGGTTATCTCCCATTATCAATGATAATTATACACGTTAGAAAAGCTGGATCTACCAGAGGTTTTTGATCATGGGACGCTCTGAAAATTCTAATAACAGCAGAAAGAGATAGAATGGGGGGAAACTTAGTTGCGAAAACATTTGACATGCCACCAAGGATTTAACCGAAGCATGCAGAATGATGACTTGTCAAAAAAATCCATGGGACTCTTTAGGAATAATTATCGGGTTGAAGTTAGTAACTCATATGAGAAGCTGCAAAAGATACTAATTGCTCCTTGATGCGATGACCTAAGATTTTTCGAGAGGCAGAGGAAAGGTAAGTAGTTCGAGTTGAAGGTATGTTCAGAGAGAAAACCATGTCTTCTTCCAATAATCGCATGGAACATCGCGAAAATGTAGAAAAGGTTTGATCACCACAACGACAATAAAATTCAAAGCCTAAATTTGCCATTAAATTTGTCTCGAGCTCAAAAAAAAACAAAAGCGTATCTCTCCCGTATCCGTACTCAAATCAGATGAAAAAGATGAAGATTTCGCGGACGCAAGTAACAGGGATGACGTCGTTTTTGTAGAACTTAATGAAATCTAATGTGTATAAGATGTCTTAAAAATTACAACATTAAAGGATGTTGAGAAGATTGGACTCTTTGGAGTGTCAGATGCGGACGATGATAAATGCACAAAATATGAAAATGAAGTTTAATTAAATTTTTGTATATAACAAAGAATATATTTCTTGAATTGGCAAAAATTGAAAAAGTTCGTGTTCCTGCTGTTTACCCAAATAAAATTTTGTTCTGTCGATTGACGTAGTATGCTTTAATTTAAAAGCTGTAATAGCGGTAAAGAAAATGTTTTCTCAATGTTGAGGCATGTTTCCCGGACTTATCACTTTTTTTTCGATTCTGTAGGGCATATTAGATTAAATTATATGTTACTTAATTAGGCTTTGACTTAACAACATCCTAAGTTAGGATTAGAAAGTTATCGAAAAATCTTCTGTACGAACGTTGATTTTTTGATCACTCCTCTAAATTCGGCTAATAAGTAAGTTAAGTTCCCCAGCTTGTAAGTAGACATATAGAGGTGAACAAGTATACATGGCCGTTACTTATGACCAAATTATCGTAACGAAGTGAAAGTATTCAGAATTTAAACGCCAATTTATTAAAGCAGTTTCAATTACGAGGAGTAACTGGTAGACGTATCGCGTTTTACGTCGAATATAACTTCGCTTTCCTCATTCGAGTATGATAAGATAATGTGAGTGTGCCAAATTTGCCAGCGCAAATTGCCCTGCCGCATAGAACAGTTTTGATTATCGCTATTCAGACGACAAGAACACTTACTACGGCCATTAGACGTCCGAGAGCAATTTGCAAGCGTACGCTGGAGCGATGCAGAAAGCCGAGTTAAAGGCGAGGAAATAGTTCGTAGACGTGTGCGTCCATCTTCGGAGGATGTAAGCAAGCTAAATGTGTTTTACTTAATGCAGGCACGCAAGTCGTCGAAAGAAACCTCTCACGTATGTGCAACGGATGCGTTTTATTGCATAACAAACAATAAAGGTTGAATTTACGAGCCTAGACAAATTGCCTACATTACCTGTCCTACATACTAAATGGAAAATGTACGCGTAATTACGTCATTGTACCAAATTAGGGAAAGTGACATCGTAATATCTTACAAGGCTTCTACGAAATACTAAAAATATAAACTAACAAAAACAATAACAATAATTTTCTCGTTTTTTTTAATTATTTTTATTGGAGGAGAAAATTTGATTGCGTCTACGAAACGAGGACGAATTTCTTATCAGGAAGCCTTAGTATTTTTTTTAATAGCAAATCCTTAATAGTTGGGACTCGAGAAATAGGTAAAGTGATTGAAAATTACGGGATTCGTTGCATTTATAAAGATACACTTATTACAGTTGATCTGTTGTGCTATGTTATTTATAAATAGTATAAAAAATTTAAAGGACCTAGATTGGAATCTTGCGGTACTTCAGATGTAGCCTGAAACAATTGAAATTTTAGATACGAAGAAAACAGCGAAATTAAAGCATTAAGGACCCAAATGTTTCCAGGTTTTTTTTTTAGCAGTAGCAAGTGATTAATGTGGCCAAAGGCCTTGGGGATAACGGCGTATATGGTATCAACTTGTCCACAGGCATCAAATTGTGTTGGTTTGAAACAGTTGATCTTCTCAACGAAAGCGTGCTGATCAATTAAAATGAAATTTGAAGGAGCTTGGAAGACCTTGGCGAAATTATTGGGAATCCCAAGTATTTGGCATACTCTGTCCTACTTTTACAGATCTGGGAATGTAACTGTTGCAAGTGCTAAGTTACAGACAATGCTTAGTTTTCGTATTAGTATTAGTATAATTGGGCAGAGGCACTTTTTTTAGATACCTTTAGTCAATAGATCTATTGTAACAAAGTGCTCTTCTACATGTTAGAGCAGGTGAAGGCTCTTAATAAACCTTAATATTGCTCTAGGATCTTCGTCCCTCAGTTCAGTAGATGTGAAGGATAATTTATTGAAGTGTTATTTGTCGAGTGCGACTGATGGCAACACAATTGCATAAAATGTGTTCTGCCGTCTCTAGATTTTCTAGGTAAAGACGACATATTTGATCTTCAGCTTTTCCTAGATTGAATAGGGCTGTATGACCTGTCAGAAATCCCGCCAGTAAACTAAGGTCCCTTTTGCTGAACGATAGCACTATTTTTGCTGTCTTAGGCGAGCCTGATATAATTGCTTCCGCCTGTTTTCCCAGTACAAGGTCCTCCCATGCTTTAATTACTTGTTTCATGCGGCTCTCTTGTAGGCCATGGAAGGGATTAGGACCAATGAAGGAGATATTGGCTGCTTCCCTAGCTAGCCTTTTCATTGCCTTCGATCCCTTGATGGTTTGGGACCCATCGCAAAGTAACGTGGTTTTTTATGTCCCAATTTTCTTAAATTGTGTATACATTCGGGAATCAGACGAGATTCATATGGGTAGGTCTCACTAACACGTTAAGACAATGCTTGTTGGGTTCATTAATATCGTCCTGCAGTCACAAACTAAGAAATTTGGGATACTATTCGGACCAGCCATAATTTCGTTCTTCGATTTTCTAATGGCAGTATCCAGCTTTACTTCAGTCAATCCAGGTTGGATATTGTCTACTTCGATTATTACGTGAAGGAAGATATAGCTCAAATAGCGAATACCATTTTTCATAAAATAAATTTCAGACAGGGTTAACATTTTTAGAATCCTCCAAAAACGACCAATTTACAAATTCTCTTCTGCTTGTAGTTGGCAAGCAAGTAGACAATTCTAAACCCTTCAAATTTTTATTCTAAAATATTTGGCATTACATAGAATCTAGGGATGTATAGAGGAAAGGGAGAGTTTATCTATTCATTGTTTAATTCTAAATAACGGAGTTACATGATAGAAAATGTAGCCACAAATGCATCAATTCAAAAATAACCGTGACCGGTTTAACTAAATCTATCTTATGATTCATTTTCAAACGAAAAAAAAAATAAATGTCTCGAAAACTGATAGGTACAGAGATATCTTGCTGATCTTGCTTTGAGATATCAAAAATGCATTAATACGTCACATGTATCAATTGGAACGTCGCTTTTAATTCCCGTTGCCAATCGTCGGTAGTCATCTAAGCGGAATCTCAGCTATGATATCATTTATCCGTGCCGCATGTTGAATCTATTAATTGCATTGTCGCGTAATTCTATTGCACTTTTTTATTGCAACGCGCGTAGTCAATGAGTTAATTTGATTTATGTTGTTTACACTTCTTAAGAGTAGCGGCATTACAATGGAAAATGGAGTATCGGAAGAGCCAAAAATATTGCTTATTTTTTCGATTGAAATTAATGAAGTCTAGGATGACTACTTTGACGATTGCTGTAAGAAATTATATCAACTTCCAATCCATATACACTAAGGGCCAATAGTCCCATCCCCTCTATAAATGTTAATTCATGTATTTTTTTCCCATATCGCACGGTTTTTCTTTTAACACTTAAGAAAACTAAAGTTCTATCTGTGAAACGACTTTTACCGTCTACTACTATGTTCGACATATTCGATTAAAGGAAAATGATTTCTTGCTATTATAGAGTGACATCTGAAAAGTATGCACCGGATGGAAAACTTCTTTATTATGGGTTAAAAATGGGCATTAAAAAGCTCTAATTGACAAATGCAGATAACGATGTCGTAAGAAGAACTGAAATGTACGTTGCACGAAAGACATCATACTGAGATCTTAAGCATACGTCTTTAATTGCTCATCATGTCGAACATTCAATTGTTGTCGAAGCCAACTTTTAATTATTTTTTTTTAATTTTTAATTATTTCTGGCAGAAGCACTTAAACAAAATAAAAATAATTAGTACTGGGAATTTTTTGAATCTTCTTGAATCTTGTTGCGAGTTTGTTTTGTATTGTTTTGAGCAATTTTTAGTGTAAAAAAAAAAGAAAAGAACTGCTGCACCAAAAAAATTATTAAGTTTGAGATTTTTAAAAAATATGGGGGGGGGGCTGGTGGCGTAGTGCCTAGTAGTTTTGGGGTTTCGGGTACCAGGTTCGAAAATCACAGGTTTTCCAATTTTTCCAAATTTTGCGATTGCTGGGGTTAAAAATATTAACACGCTAGAGGGGGGCAGGCCCCACACGATGCGAAATTGACGAAAGCCGTTGGGGATGTGAAGCATGGATTTATTATTATTATTATCATTATTATTATAAACAAATAATCGTTTCGAACAAATTTTGTTT
>LR737387.1:16482073-16497671 GCA_902655005.2 Marronus borbonicus | reverse complement strand
AATAATCGTTTCGAACAAATTTTGTTTAAAAAAAACATTGACTTGGGGGCCCGTAGTTCGAAATTTAGGTATAATTTTTAATGCTAAACAACGTTTTTAAATAGCATTTTTTAATGGTTGGCGATTGCTGGGGGTAAAAATATTAACACGCTGGAGGGGGGGCAGCCCCCCACGATGCCCTCTCCCCTCTGACATTGACGAAAGCCGTTGGGGATGTAAAGCATGGATTTATTATTATTAATATCATTATTATTATAAACAAATAATCGTTTCGAACAAATTTTGTTTAAAAAAAACATTGACTTGGGTGCCCGTAGTTCTAAATTTTGGTATAATTTTTAATGGTAAACAACGTTTTTAAATAGCATTTTTTAATGGTTGGCGATTGTCGGGGGTAAAAATATTAACACGCTCGAGGGGGGCAGGCCCCCACGATGCCCTCTCCCCTCTGAAATTGACGAGAACCGTTGGGGATGTGAAGCATGGATTTATTAGTATTATTATAAACAAATAATCGTTTCGAACAAATTTTGTTTAAAAAAAACTGGCTTGGGTGCCCGTAGTTCTAAATTTAGGTATAATTTTTACTTTTTTAAATAGCATTTTTTAATTGTTTTTATTTTTTATTTGACCTTTTCTATTGTGCATATAATCTCTCATTATTGCTACGTTTCGTTGATTATTTTTTCCAACATTCTCAAGTTCGTCTGTAAAAGATTTTATGTACTTTAAACATTTATTTTTCTCCCTCTAAATTATAGCTATTTTTATTCTCACCCAATCATCTCATTTTTCTTGCTTTCGATATTCTCGTAGTACTCTGTAAAATATGATTTTTATAAGAAATACTTACACGTTTAATTTTCGGGAATGCACAAACTTTAATTAACAATAACTTTTTTGGGAAAACCCATACTTTATGGATAAGACCTTTTTATTGAGCTATCGTTGGTATTTGCTGATCTTATCAGCATGTACCTTAATCGTGAACTTTGGGAAGTAGGCTCATATAACATATATGCTTTGTACATCTAGTATCTATATTTGTAGTACATACATATGTGTACGGTTAATGTCGAGAATATATACTTCCACATAATCGCTACTTTTGTATAATAAATTAGATCTTTATTCGAATATTAAATAATTATATTTGTCCTACCACCGCTTAATAAAAAATTAATAAAGAAATTCTTCATTAGCAGGTCCTATATGTTTATAACGCTATTACAAATTCAACGCACGCTTGTATTACAAGTTTTTTTTTTATTTTGTTTAGGCAACCGGTTTTCGCTTCCACTTGTATATTTTCTTTTGGGATATTGGAAATAAATATTACGTTGACGAAATCCAAATGTAAATAAATAGTGGGATTCTCCAAAATGGTCATATAACTTCGAATTTACTACCATAAAATGTAGGCTTTGGTAAATGTTCTCGCCAGATTATCCTTTTACGTTTTTTTGTAAATAATTATTTACTTTTTTCAAGTATATAGCAATAATAAGCAAACTGTTATATGTATTGGTTTCTTTGCAAAAATAAATACGCTTTTTTGCAAAGAAAAGGCTTTGAAATAATAACGTAGTGAGATGTTACTTGGTGATTATTTTGCCGGTGTCTAGCTTGCGATGGATAGTTTCTTGAACATTCATTCACTAGGTATACTCCAAACATTATTGCTTATATACTCCCTTTATTCAAGTTTTTCTTTCTAGAGCCTACTCTATTTATCCCACATATTTTGGTCAACAAAATCAATAAATTATTATTGCATTAACGCAGCGTAGGCTTTCACGGCCGGTATAATTGCTACGGCTATTAACTTCTTCCGGGTAGTACGTTTCTGGACTGGAAAGTCAATCCACCAGCATCTATCGACTGCTCAAAAATCTCACAGAATGCGGGCAGTGCTACGTCGAACAAACAGGAAGAGCTATCGCGGTAAGAATAAAGGAACACAAGATTTAAAAGAATCGAGCAATCAGCGGTGGCAGAACATATACACGAGACTGGACTTCAGTGATAGGCACCGCCAGGAGCTACGGAAAAAGACTCATCAGGGAAGTCCTAGAAATAGAAAAGGACAAGACCGTCAACAGAGAAGAAGGGTACCACCTTAGCAACACGGTTTAATGCGCTAGCGGCGTATATAAGAAGAATGTCAGATATACCCTGAAGAAGCCATCAGCATGAACGACAAGACGTCGAGGGAAAGTTTTGACACATGGAAGAAGTTAATAGCAGTAGCTATTATTATTGTAAATCCAAAATAAAGGGCTACTACTTTGTATATTTATTTTTTTTTTGCAAATATTGCAAAATTTCCCGTCATAATATTGTTAGACCATACCACCACAGAAACGCCTGCCGTATAACTGTGTTATTGATACTGAAGAAGTTTCCTCAAATTTGACCAGAAATACAATGTCGAAAAACCACTGCAATATGCCTTGATCCACCATAATGTAGATCATAGAGCTTGGCATACAGCTTCCAAGTGATTTTACTCAACCTTTAGCTGCCCATCTGTATAGCCTGTAAATGGCGGGGTTTCCGGAATGCCAGCGTGAAGATGGAAATTGGTGATTTAAATTACAGAAACACTGTTACAAGAACCGACAAGTACCGTACAAACATTATGAACAAATGTGTCGAATAAAGTCGGTTCGATGGGTCCGGAAACGTGAAGTTTTCTCTTTATCAAACCCGACGTTATATGTCTATATACAGCGTGTCCGAACTCCGTTCTGCGATATAAGATTTATTTAAGACAAGAAAACAAGTGAGAATTTGGACCATTTACAAGAACGCTAGTTATTAAGCTATAACTTGAAAACAAATGAAAATCGGATAAGAACATGTGAGTTTCTTCGGATTATTTTCACGTGTACAATACAGCCCTGGAGTTTAGTCCCTTCCTTCCGACTCACCCTGTATATGTTTATTCCCAGTTATAGCACGTGTTGTATGAGTAATTCATCTTTGTAATCCATTTTTATATAATAAAATTACTTTTATTTACGTAAAAATTTTAGTAAGAGAAGAGAAAAGTTCCATTGGCCTACTTTCACCGCACATAAAAGTTCTCCAGAATATGTGCTGTGGGTGTAAAGATGTAGGTTTGCGTAACTTGTTTTAGATGGTTCAGAGGATAAAGATGTGATAAGGAAGACATGGGTGGTGATTATGATATTGCTTTTTCAAGCAAAGGGTAATGTAATAGAATCAATAATCGCAAAAGAATAATTAGAATAAAGTGATACATAAATAATCTAAATAAAAGGAAGAGAAGGAATTAATTCAAATGGAAAGAAGGCAAGTGAAAATCAAGACAAGATAGAAGAGAAGATAGAAACTTTCTGAATGAATTTCGCTGAGAGGTGAATCCATTCTATGGCGTCGTAGGGTTATTTGAAAAAAAAATTTAAATACGAACCTGCTGTGAATCCTGAAGATGTGCTTCACGACGATAAATCACGCGATAAATCATGCGAATGTTTGCATTGAAGTAGGAGGAAAGCATTTTATAAAAACCGATGTGGAAAATAACTTGTTTTCATATATTATTCGTTTTTAATAAAGTTTACATCTCAAACTTTTTTTTCCTTATTGGTAATATATGAATAGAATCTCAGAAACACTGGCGCCAATGTTACACGGAAAAAAAGACTTAGTAAAACCGTTTAGTAACTGACTTACACTGAAACCAAGTACAAAATAAGCTTTCCTTAGAAGTACGACTTCTTAAAGCCAAAAGTAAATTTAAACTAGACACTTAAAAATTTTGTTTTTAACCTGGAACAAATGGTTATGCTGAAAGCAAACAACGAAGCAACCTAGAGCCTCTTTTGTGGAATAAAACAAGAATCATATTCGCTATCATTTTGACGAAGGTAAATGTTTCCTCTTGTCTATACCTTCTAAATTACGAAATAACTTTAAGCATTAGCTTTGAAATATTTTTTTCTCTTTGTTACATGTGTATTGTCAATTATAAGGGCACTCTTGAAGAAAATCTACTTATTGCCTCACCATGTACAAAGTGGGCCAAATTCGATACTTTTAATAGGGAACTTATATTTCTAAAGGAATTAGACAAAAACTGCGCTTCTGGAGCTCGATTTTAAAGAGAAATCGATTGGTGAAATCCCTATTTTTATATCTTCCTTAATATAAGAGATGCAGAGCGTTGTCTTAAAATGTGCAATTTTTAAAAACCCTTGTAACTTTTTTATTTGTGAAAATGCTTGATTTATATAAAAACTATATTAGGGCACTTTTTGACGCAGAATCCTATGCTCTGATTTTTTCTTTTTTTAAACTCCTATTTTTTGAGATATTATCAAGACTTGTATTTTTTTATATGGAACACCCTATATATTCTTACACTATTGAAAAGCATATGAAATTACCTTTAGAATGATATAACACACTTGATATCTTATTTAAACAATTTTTAAATTATTTGTTTTTCTTCATTTCACATTATTTTAAGATGGTAACTAAGCAATACACGTATTTATTTTATATTGTCTATTTTCTGCATTTCTGTCCCATATGCAGCGATAAATTATACTTAGATTTAGTGCATTTATACTTAAATTAAGTAGATTAAGCGACCTGATTGTTATAGCTGAATGTTGCGCTACGAGACCGCCACACGCAGTATTCTTTGATTTAAACTTGAGAGAATAATCGAAAAAGGAATTATTAGCTATTATTAACTAATTTCTAAAAGGTATTGTTAATTTTTGTATTTATAAAGTTATTTATTTGGCGTCTTTTTATGGATTAAATAAAAAGTAAATGCCCGCATGTACCCCTATTTCGAGCGATTATTTAGATAAATTGAAATAAATTATCGCTGAATTTATTTAAATTCGGCAAGATAAATATATGCCTTATAAAAATAACATGTGCCTGTCGCGGTTTGCAACTCTTCCGTATTTAGTTTCAAACGATGTGGCGTGGAATAGTAATAAGGCACATGTGTATTCATCGTGGATATCGCATTCGAAGGTTGTAACATGTTGTAATTAACCAAATCAATATTGGACAATACCGTACAGTATACGCGGAGAGATTCGATACTATTAATAACAGGTATACGCGGTGCTACGCAGAATACATAACCATCGGCTAATAATTGCCCGTCAAGGTCTCCAAACAACAGCGAAAATTCATTTTAAACAATTATACGAACTCGAACTTTACCGTCGTATAATTGCATACGATATGTTACGTTTGTCGTTCGTAGGTGAATACGTAGAAACTTAATGGCACCAGTTAGAGAAGAAATTCAACGGTCAAGGCAAACTGTAACGTGTATAATCGAAATTATAAAATGTGATATTTCGATAGAAGGATGTATTTAATTCAGACCTTCAAAAAAATAACGTTTATTTCTGTTGCTAAAGCTAAAGTCAAATTTTCTTTAAATTACTTAGCAACCAGTTTTAAAATATAAAAAATGCGAATGTGTCCATCCATATAATAAATATACACTGCCGTTCAGAGACGTTCCGTCGGTTGGTAAAAAACATGAAAAGGTTACAGAAACAAACGAAACTAAAAACAAAATGCGATTTTATTGTATGTACAGGTAAAAAAGACAAAAATAAATAAATAAAAAGTTATATATTAAAATTCAAGACACCTACTGTATTACCTCTACATATTAGAACACGCCCCAAAAATGGTCAACTTCCGTGAAGTAAATCATAAAAATTGCGATTTAGTTCCCCCGAAAAGGAGCACATTAAAAATAAGTTTACTCCCATCAAAAAAAGATTCTCAAAAAAGTGCAAATCACGCCTCTTCAAATAGTCAAAGCTAAAGCACCGCCCAGCATTTCCCAAAAAAAAACTTTACCTAGCAAAAGATACAACCCATTTAATATCCTTTTCTGTTCGGATAAAATGAAACTTTTATCGCTATGTCTATTGGCCGTTTATAAAATAATTGTTGAATTACAGGTAAAAAAGACAAAAATAAATAAATAAAAAGTTATTCTGGCCTAATATAACATACTGAACATTATATTTTTCTTTTCATCGAAAAAACCTCCTTTGCTGTTAATCACCGCTCGAACTATTCTAGGCATTCTTTCGACAAGTTCTGTTAAAACGGATTGTGGAATATTAATCCATTCATGTTGCGGAATATTCCGTAAAAGTTCTTGTGAAGTTGGGCATATTTTTTGGATCCTCCTGTCCAGTTCATCCCACAACAACTCTATAGGGTTCAAATCTTGGCTTCGTGGGAGCCACGTCATTACTTTCAGGCTGTGCTGTTCTTCTTGCTCCTTTAAATAGTTCTTACACACGGCCTATTATACGCAATCCTGATGGCACTGCCTTTTTCCTTCGTCGTTACACCCTGCACTCTGCATAAATCTCCCGTCTCAGCAAAGGAGAAACATCCCCACACTAACACAGAACTACGCCCTTGCTTCACTGTTGGCACAATGCAGTTCGAGATCACTTTTCGGTTTTAGATCTTCGGACATAAACTCGTCGATTTTGCCCAAAAACCTCAAACTTTGACTCGTCACTCCAAAGCACGTGTTTCCAATCATCTAACGACCAATCTAGATGAGAACGGGCCCACTGTAGCCGTTTTGCTCTGTTGCCCCGACGTAATAAGGGTTTTCGAATGGCAATGCGCCAATGAAGGTCCGCTTGTTGAAGTCGACGTTTTACCGTACTCGCCGAAACTTGTTCTTCACGGCCGCGATTGACTTCGGCTGCTATTTGTGACGCCGTTAATTTTCTATTGCGTTTGCTTTTAATAATACAATTCTCAAATCTTCAGCTGTTGTTGCTTTCCTAGATGCTCCGGGACGAACACGATTTTCTATAGTTCCAGTTGTCCGATATCGCTTTATGATGTCATTTACTGTTGAACTTCTCATATTTATTTTTTCAGCAATTTGTCGCCCCGCATATCCTTCTTCAAACAGCGTAATAATGCGTGAACGTTTTTCTACACTGGTAGGCTTGCCACGTGCCATTTCGAAGTAAATTTTCTTAAAACTTTCGCGCAAAAACGACAGATGTACACCAACACACGTTTAACAGTAAAACGAAGCAAATTTATATCTTCTAAATAAATAGCCTGTGATAAATAAACAAGAGTGATACCGCGGTATATTTCCTAAATATATTGTTCGTTAATAATCCCCAAACGACCCGAATAGTACTTAATATTTAATAGTATTTAACGTTAATTCTCATCTCTTCAATTAGCAAGATAAATTTAGCTTAATTTACCAAACTGTAGATGCATTAATTAGCCATAAGCGTTATAAGATTTAATTTAGTAATAAATATGTACGTAGAAAAATAAATGCTTAAGTTGAGGGGATCTTTTTTTATCAACGACGTCTCTGTTGCCCTTCGGAATAAAACTTCCAAACTCGTATGCCGTGACACGGCTATATTTCAGTTTCTCTTAAATTTCCGAAAGGTGCTAATTAAATATAAACAAAAAAGATCCATTAGTTTAATTCATTAGCGCTTAATTGTAAAGAATATGCATACGCCAGCAACAACATTTGAAACATTTTCGTTAATTAACCGTGTCTAAGCATGGCTAATTACAATTACCATTACGCTCTATCTTTTATTATTATCACCTTCATTACTTTTAAGTAGGTACAATTGGTCGAACAAAATAACGTAAGAAATTGATCGCGTAGGTGATGGTTTATATCTATACCTACATATAGTCACATATAAAATAAACCGTGAAGGTGAATAGAGCTATAAAAACGGGAAATTATTAAGCATACACTCACGTGCATGCGTACATATGTACGTATATTAATATAACGCGTATACAGATAACGAAAACGTAGTTCGAAAGACGTTCTTAGTTTAGATAATAGGAAAGAGGTCAAAATTGGGGCAAGATAGATGCACACAATTGGATTGAGAGAGAAGTAAACACAGATGTTCAAATAATAAGGAATTGACGTGTCAGATTTGAAGTTGAAGGCTTCTTATGTATTATCTTATTTCTACGTACGCGCAGATTGTTATTTAAAATATGAAAAAATTTGTATCGTACGTCACAGTTTATTAAGAATAACGTAAGGTGTTAAAAACATCGTCACGAACTAGAGGGAAGATTGTAGACCTCAAAATACGTAAAGAAGGCCTTCATGAAGATGAGACCGCAAACGGACGCGTACAAACAAACAACAAAGGCAAAGATTAAAAGGAGGTCGCCCCTCCATTTCACAGCATCCACGACATCTTCGCCGCAAGAACTCTTTCGAAAATCTACGTTGGCTTCGATTCTGTGGCAAACAAAGAAATCGAAACGGTTTAAATCAAGCGATCTTGTAAATCACGAAACAGGTCCGCCCCTTTCTATCCATTGCTGTTCAGAAGTTCAGTGTAAATGTTCTTTAATGGCAATCAAAAAAATATGCCACATTTATTGGCTTTAGTTCAAAGAAATCGCCCGATTTCGTTTACAGGAAGTTTTAGTAAACAACGCTTGGTAAAACAACCGAAGTTAGTAACCATCCCAAATGTTCAATGAAAAATCTATCTGATGCCTAGATTCAATAGCAGCATGGAGATTTTTGATTGGTCCGACTCCATTTCCTTATTGGTAAAAAGGTTGTTGGCAACAAAGAATTATAATAATTCTAATAATTAATAATTATAATAATAGTCCGCGGTATCATTGCGCAGAAACCAGCAGCAATGATGATAGGGGTAAAACCGTTCCTTGTGGAGAATTCTCCAAACTAAGTTGATATTCTCCCCAAATTCGTTCCTGGATTCTGCACTACCAGTACCGAAATTGCCTCATCTGCCTTAAGAGTGGTTTCTCTGAATCTCTGCCAACTTCGCATACGGCAGATGCATATCTGAGGAGTTAATCGACGAAAACCGGAGCGGTGTTCGACCAGATTTCGGAAAACTTCAAACGCCCATATTTCCTTAACCGTTAGAGGTAGCGGGCTGAAATTTTATGGGGAACATATACGGCCGTAGGGCCATCGATTAGCGACGTTAGATCGGCGGAACTCCGAACTTTTTGTTTTTGGCCTTTCAAAAATTCCATCATTTTGGGTGCAAATTTTTCCGGCCTGTCGAGATCTCGGCGGCCGGACGAGCTACGATGACAAGTTAGGGCTCGTTCGAAAGGTCTCGACGAGCGTTTTAAGCGCGCGAGATCTCAACTCCCTAGCTCCAACCGTTCGGACGCTACGGCGTCTCAAAGTTGAAAAATTAAAATTCATTTTTTCAACTTTGAAGCCCGAGAAACCCGCCAAAACGAATAGCCAGGGGCTTCCGCTTAGGCGCAGTCGATCCGCCGTTCAATTCTCTTTCGAACGCGTACCCACTTCGCATACCGCAAATGCATATCTGGGGAGATAATCGACGAAAACCGGAGCGATGTCGATTTTCCGCCCGTTTTCGGCCGTGTTCGACGATATTTCAGAAAACTTCAAACGCCCATATTTCCTAAACCGTTAGAGGTAGCGGGCTGAAATCTTATGGGGAACATATACGGCCGTAGGGCCATCGATTAGCGACGTTAAATCGGCGGAACTCCGAACTTTTTGTTTTTGGCGTTTCAAAAATTCCATCATTTTGGGTGCAAATTTTTACGGCCTGTCGAGATCTCGGCGGCCGGACGAGCTACGACGACAAGTTAGGGCTCGTTCGAAAGGTCTCGACGAGCGTTTTAAGCGTGCGCGATCTCAACTCCCTAGCTCCAACCGTTCGGACGCTACGGCGTCTCAAAGTGGAAAAATTAAAATTCATTTTTTCAACTTTGAAGCCCGAGAAACCCGCCAACATGCCCGCCAAACATGAATCTATTGTTTGCAAAAGAAAAAATCCAATTTAATAAAACAGTTAAGGTCTACAATTAAAACAAAAAAATTTAATTACGTCGGAAAGACCAAGGATTTTCACATTTCACCAACGACGTCTTGCGGAAACTGCTGCTGTTTGGTATATTTATAGATCTTCCCCACTTAAAATCTATTGTTTAAGATTCTCTATAAAACGAAAATGCACGTGCCACATTCCACTAATTTACAAAATATAATAAAGAAGTAACATTTAATAAAGTAGTTATTTAATTGAAACACGAAATTAATTAACATGTTAATATGCATCGATCTAAATGTGGAAAACATTTGTTTAATTTTATAGAGCTATTAACTAAAAATACATTAGTTAATTAGTTTGACGATATAGAATATTTAACACCTCTACGTAAGAAAACAAATTAACAAAATGAATAAAGTTTCGCGCAGCTTCTGAGGTAAACACATTAGAAAGGTTACAAAACGATAACCAAGCTGATTAATCAATTTAATGAAAGTAAGTGATTTTTGAAAGTTCGTAAAAATAAACAGGAACGTATTAAGCGAATTCCGATGCGAATTTTTGCGAGTACAATATAAATTTACGCTGTATATAATTTGCAATATCTATTTATAAAGTGTTGCTAATTAAAAAAGCCGTAATCTTGACATATGGCTCATTGAAAAGCGGAAAAATGTGTTAATGTTTAAAGTAGGGAAATTTTCGGCATTACTCAGACTCTAGCTGCAATATATTTTGACACTTTCTCTTTTAGCACATCGTAAATACATACACGCATACATCTCCGTAAACATTACAATCCGTACAAATAGAAATTGAAATCGATTGAGAGACATATTAACTGGTATTTGTGTAATAAGCGGCGATTGCGTAAATATGTCTTTACACACTTACGCACGTTGGTTGTTGGATAATAAAAATTACAGCTAAGTTTTCTGTCGTTAGAGAGTGCCACAAGGCTCTGTGCTAGGTCGCTTAATATTTACAATTTACATAAATGATTTGCTTAACTATTTTTTGTCACCCTATAGCCTGGTGTTGTAATGTTGGTTGTGAGAGGAGGGAATCCCATCTAATAAAAATTTTTTTAAATATAAATACCGACGAATCTTCTACGATTGTGATAAATGTGAACTGATCATTAGATAAACGTTTACTGTTGTTAACGATGAATTTTACCAGCGCAACCCATATCCCTCATACATGCAAATCAGCTAATAAACACTCTTATCATTTTAATTACTTTTCTCTCATGTACACTTCGCACGGAAAAAATCAGGACACTAGCAGTTGAGAATTTTAGTGTAAACGAAGCTTTTGAAGGAGGTATTCACCCTTTAACAGGATGAACTGAATAAATCGCTTATGTACTCTCTCGTTCAGATCTAATACATGACAGGTGTATACGCAGAATAAGCAAATTCTGGTCTCGGACCGGGGGTGTGCCGTTTAGGTGATTTAGGTGAAAAAGGCCTATTGAATAGATGACTTCATTTAAAAATGTTTGATGTTCTACAGAATTTTTGAGAAAACCTAGTGTTTATTTATATTCTTCGCCCCCTATTGCATAATTGTTGTAAAAACAATCCGTTAAATGTTTCATTAATTTATTTGCAAGGTAAGGAAGCAGGAGAATTACATATTAGAGGTAGGTTGCTAAATAGCCACTGCTAATTTTTAACAGTTACACACGAATAGCAATCAGTAGCAGTTAAGACAAATGAAAAATAGCACAAAATTTAATTAAATAATTGCTACACCAAATTTAAAGGTGATGATTTTTCTGCCTTGTCTTTTCTTCCACTGTCCACTAGAATAACAAAACAACTGAAATGCATCGAAGATAACAAACTATACGACTTAGTGGAAGCTTGGCAGGCTGCTGAAATCTCAGCATCATTCCACCTTTACTTTGCAAATGCCACGGAATAGTAGACTAACCCCTTTGCGGATACGACCTCAGATGTACTTCTTATTTTGGATGCGCTCTAAATACGTCCTGTGAAAGCTTCATTTACCCCAAAATTTTTTTAAATTCTCAACTGCTGATGTCAATATAGTCTCCGTGTAAATCTTCTCCCAGCGATGCTACAATCTCTTTGACCCGTTCAAATAGTGGTGTTTACGAATATGATGGCCTCCTCTAGAGACTCCGAATGAATCTTTCCGTCTAGGAAACAGAAAAAAGTCGCTGGGAATCAGATCTGGTAAATAGGGTGGATGGCCTATCAACTCGAATCTTATTACGTGGATTTTTGTCTTGCAGACCAACTGAAGCGTGGGATTTGGTGAAATGAAACTTTATTTTCCTCCAAATGAGGAATGAGTTTCCCCTTTTCTAATACAATTCCATGATTATCCCAAAAAAAAAGAAAAACAGTCGCCATCACTGCTCCGGGCGATTACCCGCTTTCGAAGCAGGTTCACCCTTCGCAGTCCACTGTTTCGACAGTGCTTTATTGGTGTATCCAAGATTCATCTACAGTTACTAATCGACGCCAAAACTTCCACTTATTCCGTTTAAATTGCTTCAGCGGGGATTTGAAGATGTTCATTCGAATGCGCCTTTAGTCCTGAGCGGATAATAATTTTGGATATTGAGGATAATTTACTATCCAGATATCCGGATCTTGGTGTTATCCAAACCTAGGGATCCGGATCCATTATCTCGGGTGTGGATCCGTTATCCGATAACGTAGATCCGAATATCCGGGTAGTTTTGGACCCGGATCTCGATTTTGCCGAATACCACCCTCCAGCACTAGTCCTGAGTTTGCAAGGGCAACACCCAACGAGCAAATCTTTAATCAACATATAACAAATACGTTATTTCGAGATACCCACGCCTTCTGCCATCTCTCTTTAACTTTAATTCGACGGTCCCCCAGCACCATTTGATGAGCTTTTCCGATGTCGTTAGTAGCGATTGCCATCCAGAGTGTTCATCGTTAACGAAGCTGGTACCATTACGCTGTCTGAAATTTTTCAGCGCTTTCACAAATGTAGCGTAGTAACGTTATTCAGATGTCAAGGCTTGAACTATTTCAGACTACTCTCGTATAAAAATATTATGTTTGGCAACAGTGTATTTGCATGTTTATTTCATGAGATAGGCGCTAATATATTTTCAGCAGTATTCTTTCAGATTAAACACTCAAAGCACAATAACCAACCAGTTAATTGGCACTACACATACGCAAACAAATTGCAAAGTTTCGATTGAGCCAATAAATAAAAACCAGCACGTGTATTCTCTTCGTTTTCTTAGTTTAATATTTACATAAAGCAACAGTTTAAAACTTGCGTGTTTCTTTGCTTAAATTGACGTATGAAATAAATACGTCAGAATTTAACTTTCCAAGAATTCCTCAGTGTTGAACGCGTTGAAATCTGCGATTGTAGTTTATACAAACAGAAAGGACGTATGTACATAGTCGATTTTGTTAGTAACTGTTGTTACACTTGCAAGCAACAATCTATAATTTATCCTACGACAGATTAGCAACAAATTAAAGGATAGCACTGCTAAAATAACAATCACCTGTTACGATGACGAAATTACAAAATGATAAATGAGATATAAATAGGATTACCGGAACTCGGGATTTCCCCGGACATGTCCGGGTTTTTAGCATGTCCGGGGATAATGAGGTAATCCGGGAATTATGCAGTCTTCTGGGGCATGATATGGCCGTCCGAAAAAATTCATCTCGGATGACAAAGAAAAGGAATTCGGTGTCTCGTTTGCTTTTCAATAATAATTAAATCTACGAACGTTCAATGTAGACGTTATATTTGCCAATAAGCACTGCTTTATTACGCGGCCTATTTACCAAGATTCATCAAGAACAGACCCTTTTATTTTATATTCGATAGATCTTGTATTTACAACACATTCCGCAAAGATGAGAGACATGTCACTACATTTACGTATCTGTTTCTTTACTGCCACACACCACGGTCATTAAGTTCTTTCACTGTACATACACTGCCGTTCAGTGAAGTTCGGTCATACAATAAAAATCTATTATATCACACTGTATACAATTATTAATACATAAAATTAGAAAAATATTAAGCATACACTCTTTTCTAAGGGATTAAAGCCATAAATTATTATGTAAAGTGGAAATATTGCGGCGACAACCACAATAAAGTCCCTTTTATTATCATTCCGAGAATTTCTCGGAAGTGCCGATCTTTTGAAACGGGTCGTTTGGGGATTATTAACGAACAATACATTTAGGAAATATACCGCAGGATCATTCTTGTTTATTTATCACGGGCGCAAAGATGTAAATTTGCTTCATTTTACTGTTGAACGTGTGTTGGTGTGCATCTGTCGTTTTTGCGCGAAAGTTTTAAGAAAATTTACTTCGAAATGGCACGTGGCAGGCCTGCCAGTGTAGAAAAACGTTCACGCATTATTACGCTGTTTGAAGAAGGATATTCGGGGCGACAAATTGCTGAAAAAATAAATGTGAGGAGTTCAACAGTAAATGACATCATTAAGCCGTATCGGACAACTGGAACTATAGAAAATCGTGTTCGTCCTGGAGCATCTGGGAAAACAACAAAAGTTGAAGATTTGAGAATTGTATTATTAAGCAAACGCAATAGAAAATTAACAGCGCCACAAATAGCAGCCGAAGTCAATCGCGGCCGTGAAGAACAAGTTTCGGCGAGTACGGTAAAACGTCGACTTCAACAAGCGGACCTTCATGGACGCATTGCCATTCGAAAACCCTTATTACTTCGGGGCAACAGATCAAAACGGCTACAGTGGGTCCGTTCTCATCTAGATTGGTCGTTAGATGATTGGAAACACGTGCTTTGGGGTAACGAGTCAAAGTTTGAGGTTTTTGGGCAAAATCGACGAGTTTATGTCCGAAGATCTAAAACCGAAAAAATGATCCCGAACTGCATTGTGCCAACAGTGAAGCAAGGGCGTAGTTCTGTGTTGGTGTGGGGATGTTTCTCCTTTGCTGGGACGGGAGATTTATGCAGAGTGCAGGGTGTAATGAGGAAGGAAAATTATTTTGCAATACTCGAGAATCATGCAGTGCCTTCAAGATTGCGTATGGTAGGCCGTAACTTTACATTCATGCATGACAACGACCCAAAACACACTGCGTTAGTGTGTAAGAACTATCTAAAGGAGCAAGAAGAACAACACACCCTGAAAGTAACGACATGGCCCCCACAAAGCCCAGATTTGAACCTTATAGAGTTGTTGTGGGATGAACTGGACAGGAGGATCCGAAAAATATGCCCAACCTCACAAGAACATTTACGGAATATTCTGCAACATGAATGGATTAATATTCCACAATCCGTTTTAACAAAACTTATCCTAAGAATGCCTAGAATAGTTCGACCGGTGATCAACAGCAAAGGAGGTTTTTCCGATGAAAAAAAAATATAATGTTCAGTATGTTATATTAGACAAAGCCCAGATTTGAACCCTATAGAGTTGTCGTGGGATGAACTGGACAGGAGGATCCGAAAAATATGCCCAACTTCACAAGAACATTTACGGAATATTCTGCAACATGAACGGATTAATATTCGACAATCCGTTTTAACAAAACTTATCGAAAGAATGCCTAGAATAGTTCGAGCGGTGATTAACAGCAAAGGAGGTTTTTTCGACGAAAAAAAAAAATAATGTTCAGTATGTTATATTATGCCAGAATAACTTTTTATTTATTTATTTTTGTCTTTTTTACCTGTAC
>LR737387.1:16448577-16465767 GCA_902655005.2 Marronus borbonicus | reverse complement strand
TATCGATAAATATGTTCATCGGTATAATAAACGACAATTTATTAAAATGATGAACTCGTTCGTTGGACCAATTTTTATTAAAAAAATTGTTACATCAATTTGCATTAATGGACCTTCTTCGTGGGGTGTACCACGTTTCACGTAACGTATACATTCGTTGGAATGAGAGATTTATTTTTGATTCTTCTGCGATGGAAATAGAATGTTTCTATCAGATATCAAGAATGTTGTAATTTATTTGATTGAATTGTATTAAAATTACAAATATTATTCACATACATCGCTGTACAGCATTGGAAAAAATAAATATTAATTTCACCGATAGGTTTAGATAAGACAAAAATATTTTTACAACTGTAATCTCAATTATCTAATTTAGTACATTTCGTGGTTGCACCGTTGCACCGTTGCACACCTGTAGATATTTTTACTTATCGCGTCGAAATAAAACACTCACGCGCATACGCGTTGTCTTTAGAGCATGTAATTTGCATTATCTGCATGTATAAAATAAAACAATGACGGTGAAGGTAATAAACAATTAACGACAATCATGAAAACCATGAATGGAAAAAAGATTCGATCGTATTTCGATTTTGCATGTCGTACTTCGATTTTGTAGAGGCCGCAGGTCTCACGTCGATTATATAATTCGTAGATATCTACCGGAAATGCTGATAGGAGTAAAAATTTTTTAATTGCTGCAGTACAAAGATACAAAACGCTTCAGAATATTTTCGAACGTGACTCATTGGTTTCCTTTCGAATATGTATATTTGAATACCACCACTCTATACATACGGATGAACGGATCAAAAATAGGCAAAAAATAGGCGAATGACAGTGATTAAAAAAAACTCCAAAGTGCAAGAATTAATAACAAGAGCAACAAAAAATATAACACCTCTCTTGCCTTAGAATTGTGACCTGCCTCATAGGACCACGTGCACGAGATCCCCGCGAATCTCTTCACGCATCTTCCAACCTCCACGTCTTCGTGCGTCGTGTACAGATTCGTCAAGCATTCCTCGATGTAGGGAGCGATGCGCCTGAGGGTTTCCCTGCTGAAGATGACGCCGGGTCCGCCCATGCAGAAGTTCTCGTCACTTTCCAGCGATAACAAACCGAAATCTTCGCTGTTCCCCCTGCCCGTTTGCCCTATGAACCACGGTTTTCTGCTATCCACCGAGCGTAAAAGAGTTTCTAACCGATCCGTTCGTATGTATACGTCATCGTCGGCTCTGATGAACCATTCGAATTTATCGATGAAGTGATCGTGCATGTACTTTAGCATGAAAAATGATTTTTTCTGCGGCGGATAGCTGTCGTCGACTCCTTTCAGGGGTATTATAGGCAAGGAGTTCGTGTGTGAATATTCCGAACTAAAGAACACCATTTGTCCCGGCACAGATCTACCCCAAGTTTCGTAAACCGCTTTGGCGCGTGTCTCTAGATACTTCGAGGCGGTCATTACACCAACGAACAGTAACTGCTCTTCGACGTTCTCCTTAATTAAGGCCTCGGGGTCCGCGATTTTTCTACGCACCGTATCGGGCGTTGGTTTACACATGTCTAGGCCGTGCCGATTTAAATTTTGAGTAATCGCGAATAGACACATCCCGACTACTACCCCGCACAAGATATGCAGCACTTTTCTTCGTCTACCCATTGTGTTAAGGAACGGTAGAGGTTCTTAAGCATTCTGGAGAATTGCTGTCATCTTCTTCATAGATTCGGTTGATGAGGAAACTTGTTATCTGGTGTTATGTATCGCGGTTTATATTGTTATTATTATTATTTATTATAAAAAAATTAATGGAATACCGTTACATGGCGTGCTTATACCGTTATTCATCACTGTTAAAACCATACGATTTGTTTAAAATTTGCGACTATTCCATATTAAATAAATGTTGCGATTATAGCAGCTGCACCGCTTCAGAAGTCGACGCGCCGGTATCTTTATTTAAACTGATATCACGATCCTCTTTCGTTTTTGTAATATAAATATATACAATTCGAAGTTACGCTTTCGCCGAACAATGCTTTCGATTAAAATTTATCTTGGGTAACTTTTGTGCCGATAAGAGTTATCACGTTATCTTATCGATTCATTAATAACTTTCACGGTAGCTTCGCCTACGTACGTAGCATTGAGCGCATTTCAGTGCCGAACTGAACTGCTGGCCAACTCTGTAAGCGTGAGAGTTATAGTGAGCTATAGCGAGCCAGTCGCCGACAACTGCTACGACGAGTAGCGCAGCGGTAAGATGGGTTAAGGAGCAATTGAAGAAATGCTATGTGGTGTGATCCCGTGGCACATTCGGTATGTCTGATTGTTACGTATGTAACGTGCATCTAGACACATCAACGAAACCCGCTGAAGAATGGAATGAAAATAAACAAAAACGACGATTCCAGTCTTATCTTGTGCTAAATTCACTTGTGCGATGTATACAGTGGTTTACATCAATCTAAAACAATACTTTCAACGCGTGAACTATAAAGAAGGAATTTTTATTTAGTACTAGTGCTCGTAGTAGTAGCTTATTACGGCATCAGTTTTACACGGTTAGCCAAAATAATAATTATATAAGCTTAAAAAAAAGATTTTTTTTTTGTGTTCTTTAAGCTACTACCACGAATTACCTGTTAGAGGTTGGCAACATTGAAGACTAAAAATCATATAGTTAAAAAGGAAAAACAAAGTTGGTAATGTTCATAAAAAAAAAGATATTTAAGAAGTTCTTTTTTTTGTACACGATACAGTGTTGTAGACGTGATGAGTTTGTAAAGCCTTAGTCTTAATATACTCGTTTGTCAGACTCGATTTTTGTTCTTTCTTACTGCAAATTAACCCTAACCTTAACATTACCTTCATCAGACTATATAGGTCGATGCTTTTATAAAGGAAATTCTTGCTAGTCGCAGCTTAGCATTTTTTTATGGGATGTATAAGCTTGTAAAGCTTGTCACAACTTCAGGGGCCTTTTAATATGTAAATTGTGGCTGTCTTACTATCACCCCCTCGCCGTAAATAAAGGGTGAAGCACAATTAATGGTACCCCACCTACGAATGGTGACTCGGGGGAATGTACCGGACCTACTGAGAAAATTTGATCCTGGCGAGATTCGAACGCACAGCGAACTGAAGGTCGGGAGATAACGTCCCAATTAACATTACAAAACTCTGTTTTGCTGTGGTACCTTTCCCGGTGTTGCATAAGAATGGTTGCGTGAATAAAATCTACCGTCCTGTCCTCCGTTCTAGAGATATATAGCTTCGCGATTGTTGATCTTTTCAGAATCGCAATTTTTGGCTTTCGCCGACAACCTCATACGAAGAAACAATTTTCAATAATCTGGATGGAAAATCAAATGGAAACTGTTGGGGATTTGCTTTGATTTAAGCAAGGCATTCGACTCAATAGAGCATTCAGTTCTTTGTGAAAAATTGAATTGAAGTACCGAGTTCGCGGTAATGCGCTGGGCGTATTTGTCGGGGAGATGTCGAAGAATCGATAAATTAAGCATTAATCTAAGCAAAACCGAAATGCTGCAATTTGGCGTGTTAGTTTCTAGCAAGTTCAAGTTCAGCAAGTGCAATACGTCAATATCAAGACGCCACATGGTTCGCTTCTTGGGCGTTACAATTGACATTAGGCTCAAATTTCAGGACCACATTGCTAACTGAACGAATGTAACTGCCTTTGGAGACGTTCGTGGAGAAAGCTGCATATACCGCTCCAAATTTAAAAAAATTAAAATTTGGACAGGGACGTAGCTGCATACATTATTAACATTTTTAATGTTGAAATTACGTAAGATTATACAAGTTTGCAGGCTATTACTTGCAGCTGGTTTGCAGTTAATATGAAAACTGCATTCTAAAGGAACTAGCTGAGACCTAACATTCAAGTTTTGCTTCATAAAAGGGAATTTGTGAAGCAAATGAATGTATCAGTGATAGGGATAGGGAGACTTAAAAATAGGCGAGATCCACGTATGTTACTCCACATCCTAGATGTGTAGCGATCCAGCTTAATAAATTGCGACCTGAGTTAATTACATAAGATTGCAGCCACCGAAGAATATCCACAGACAAGCACAATCCTAGCAAGATATTATCATCAGAAGCTTTTCCTGCTAACGCTGCTAATGAAGAAAATCTTTCGCAAAATTATTGCCAACCAAATAACTCAACTTTTGGGGAAATAAAAGAAAAAAGGACTGTTCCTCTACAAATAAAAATTCTATTTACTATGAACAAATTGGGAATCTTGTTCGGATATAAGCTAGCACCGCAGAAAGCCAAAAATATCTACAAATAAATGAGGTAGAGGAATCCGCCAAAATATACTGTATCGAAACATGTACTTCTTTCTAATCAAAGGCAAAGAAGAACTGAGAATTGCATTTTCGAACTGGCGACTTCAATCGTTAATATTACTTGAGCAGATGAGCAGATATTAAAATCGCATTAAGCACTATTAGCGGCCAATGACCGCATCCATCAATAATATAAATGATAAAATTGTAATAACTTTAACTTGGAACTGGCACAAAAGCATCAGATATATGTTTTATTACCATCTTTTTGCTGGTTTATACAACATTTCCTACAAGTTACTTAAATCTCAAATAATTACGATAAATACGATTTTGAGCCACCAAAAAAATTTGAGCTTTATTAATGTGTTATTCGTGATTACAGCAACGGAACGGTACAATTTTGTTTGTATGAATTATCTAAAATATTATGTATAATTGAACAGCACGTTTAACAGAAAAACGTGTTAAATTTTGTTTATTTTAAAGGCAAAAGCAACAATTGTTTCGTTACTTATAAATTTAATACCTATTTATTCAATGCTAGAAATTTAAGAGAAGAAATAATGCAATTTAATAAATGATGTAATTTGAAACTAGTTTACTTTGAAGTATAAACTACTTTCAAAGGAAATGGTTATTTAAAAATTAGGTACACGTCCTTCGATTCGTGAACAATTTCAAGAGATCAAATAACAAACGAAAATGCATGTTGCCGAAAAAATTTCCATGGAGTAGATTCTATTCGTGTACAAGGCTCTAGGGTATCGTTATAACGCAGGCCAATAAAAAGTTTTTTCCGATTGCCAAAGATACCTGTGAAGCAAGGAATTTAAAAACAATTTACATTCTTACTAATTGGCTCTAAGCTTTGAAACAATGCATAACAACTATGGTTACGGCGTTTGCGACAATTGTCGCAATAAACGAGTCTTCGCTCAACAGGGACAAAATCATTTTGCCTCCACTTCACATAAAGCTGGGAGGACTCACGGAACAATTTGTTAAAGCCTTACATAAAGAAGTGGAATGCTTTAAATATATTTGTAGATCGTTCCCCGGAGTAAGGTTAGAAAAATTAAAGGCTAGAACTTTTGATGGTCCTCATTAACGACTTGAATTTCACAAAAGCCATGATTAACGTTGAAGCTTCTGCTTGGTGCTCTTTTGTTGCTGTGCTTAAGAACTTCTTGGGTAACAATAAGGTAGGACATTATGAAGAACTCGTACGAGATTCGCTGGTTAATTTTAAGCGAATGGGTGCTAATACGAAACCATTTGGACAGATTTCCGGAAAATCACGGTGAATTTAGCGAAGAACAAGGCGATCGATTCTATCAAGACGTAAAGTCAATGGAGCAAAGGTATCAGGAAGGAAGATGGGATACACATATGACGACAGACTATTGTTGAAGCCTGTAACCGTTGGCCAACAACACATTTTTTTTTACTCCGAATTTATTAAATTTTGACTGACGCAGCGTGACAATCTTTTTTTTGTAGTGATTCTGGCGAACCTAATTTACCACCAAGAAGAGCGCGAAACACTTCGACTTCCAAATACTACTTCTCAAACTTGTTCTTGCAAAATTTATGGAATATAAGGAAATTTCCAAAGAAAAAAGAAATTGTTGGGTGACGATTTTCCAGGTTATTTGATAGAATATAGAACCAGCTTTAATGGAAAGTAGTATTGTGGCTAGATATTAAAAATCAAAGGTAGGAATTTAAGCAAGCTTAACTAATAAGGAGTTCTATTATTATCTTATAATTCACTTTCTTGGGTTTTATCAGTATTTAATAAAAACTAGATTTCAACTAGCGTAGTTTCTGATTAATCAAATAATTTTCTAGAACGTAGACTAAATATTAAAAAAAATATTTAATTCTGTAAGCCATTATTTGCGAAGCAATAATAAATTCACTTTGATCCTTTTAATTTTTTGAAAATTCCGCACATTAAATCGGAATGTTGCTTGAGACTTAATTTCGGAGCTATTTCCAGACTGCTAGCTTGGAATTTTCAATATTAACAAAATAAATATGAGGTAACGTACATAAATTTCAAATGTTAGTAGTTTAAAGTAATCAGAATGAAAACTCTCTCATTCTGGTAAGTTAAAAATAAGAAGGAGGAAGTAGTGATGTAATATGAAAATTATTCCTTTTACCTTAAAAAAATAAATAAATAAAATAAATAATTTTAAACGAGTTTTAAACAAGTAAATCTTTTCAAAAAATACTCGTACGCGCACCTAATTTAATATTTGTGTTCCTCGATTTAAGCTATTATTGATGGTTAACATTAACACGCAGATGCTAAAATTTACGAATTTAATTTGATTTAACACTCTGACGGTAATGGAAATTTCAAACTAGTTCCACATTATCCATCCGTTCAAATGATTTCTAAATTACAATATAAAGGCTTCGTAGTAACTAGAGGCAATTAACGGAAATATTGGTAGGTAGAAGGCGAGCTTCTCAGTTTCTCAACCGAATTTATTAATCCAAAATCTAGTTTGATACGTTGAAATTATTGTTTTAGAATGATTTTATTGTAATATGTGCGCTGCAAGTGAGTGATTATCTACTGTATACATGGCACATTGAATATTTTCCTTAACTGTACTAAGTGAAAACCGATTAACCCTTACTTAATCTTCGAAGATTTGTACGTTACACGAAATTTGCATACGATTTCGCACTCGCCCTTGAACTAAACGAGTACAGCACTAAACAGAGCCTGGAACCGTACGGTATAACATAAAATACGGCGGTCGAAAGTCGAAAACCTCGACACTGACTGACTTTGAGTGAGTTTCAAGCGACAGCGTACACCGCACCTAGCTAAGGAGCACGAACCGTTCCGTTCAAGAAAGAGACGGCGACTGACTACACAGCGGGCCGCAAAGCGTGGTGCGCTGGTCGGGGATCGCATCAGGAGAGAGACCCTGAACGAGAATTTTATTGTTGTTCGTATTCGGTCTTCCTCTTCGTCGTCTTTTTTTTTTCCGTTGTCTTCTCCCGTCTTGATCGCTTCACTTCTTCGGTGTGTTTTGATCTCGCGTCTCGTAAAAAGCGATTTCCGGTGATGCGTTTAGCACCGAACGAGGAGTGTGCGCGATCATTCGGTATATCGAACGTTTCGTTTGATGATAGCCCACTATCGTACACGTTGATCCTATTACGCTAGTAATAAATGAAGTATCAGCGGTAATAAAGTCAATTTAATGCTGATTTATTCTTTCACTAGACAGCTCGGTTAATGCATATCGTTATTTCATGTAATCTGCTCAATAGAGCAGAAGTGCTTCTGGAGGCTGATAACATCATGATGAGAAAAAAGCCGCGTTTGAAGAAGTTTCGGGTTCAACGTGATCTTTGGATAGCTAGAAGCTAGAAACATGGCAATCTGTTGTGAATAAGACGCAATATTTGTTGATTTGAATTTTCACAATTTACCGATCGGATTGAAGCTTGGTACCCACCGAGTGTTGCTAAAACTTCGCTTTCCGTTTCGGCGGAACCTCACATTTAGGGAATTAATGCAACGCTTGAAATTTGGACAAAGCAGAAGGCAACGAGGAACACAACCAAATGCTTTAGAGAGATCGCAAAAAAAATAGTAGCAGTAAGAAATCGCCGGTGGACACTTCAGGCCTAAAGCCATCTTTGATAACAGGACCCAGACAGACCCTCAGCCTCCACAAATCTTTGATCACCAATTTTTTCAAAAACTGTTGATAACGTTAAGAGAACAGAAATAACGCGGTCTGATCCTACCCTTTTACCTTCGCAAGTTTCAAACACGATGGAAAAATATTTTTTTTTTAATGGAAAATTAACTAAATCAACGAAAAGAGGCAGGACAAGAAGTGGTAGGGTACATTGCAGTGCTAATTAAAAAAGTTACCGTTGTGAATAATTATAGCAAGGACTGTGGCGTAGTACGGCGAGCAACACAAAAGTATCGGCACACTCCGCATCACACAAGTTTAATTAATTAATTAATCCGGAATGGCCATTTCGAGGATGCGTGGAATCCTCATTCTCAACCGGTGACTGAATGATGTGAGGAACCTCTAAATCTGTGAAAAATCCGCGTGAGAAGAAAGGAGATAGCACCATGGGGGGTAACGAGGAGGAGGGGAGGGGTGGTGAGAGATCAGTAGTACATATTTTATCGTGAGAAAGAAAAGTTCAGTTTTTTTAGTTTTATTGCTTATTGGTTGTAAATTTGATGTAACATATAAAAGGACATTAAAATCTTAGAGAAACCGAGTGTTATTTTGAATCACGCTAATGAAAATAAATTTACGAAAAAATCTAACATGCTACGTCTTGCTATCATTATTTATCACGGCTCTCCAGCCCAAGGATTTGAACCGCATCGTCTTGTTGTCCGAAATTTATGAAGATTAACACATCCAGTAACTGCAAGAATCAACTAAATATCGCGAATCATGCTAAAAAGCAATGGTTACTGAATGCAACCAGATAATCAGTATGCAAGACAAGAACAGGCAGGTCTCTCACCATCATTCGGTCAGCGTGTGCATTGAAATGTTTTCAAAAAATACTTGGTACCCTACATGGTGCCTGTTGTATTATCCGAAAATGTTGACCTTCATTTTAACATTGCAGGAATATTGGAATTTTGATGCACAGCATGTTGTATTGATTGAAGCCTACTCAACTTCAACATCAAAAACGGTATTTAACTACGCTTGTTTAACACCCTGTACTTAGAACTGCGTGCTTGATTCTTCAGATATAACATTTACAAATATTGTAACCTCTAAATTAAATAATGCGAAGGACTTAGAGCTGTTGACATGATCATTACTGTAATTAGTGTATTGTTTGGAATCGTTAATGAATGTTTAATACTCATATATCGTCCAATAATATTTTTTTTTGTTCCTCCGCAAGTGTTATGTTTTGATTATTTAAGTTAAAAAAAAATAAAAATTAGGACATCTTTTTCTCTACGAATAGGTCAAGATTAGTTCCTGATCCGGAAGATGATAGAAGTGCTAAAAATAATTACGTTTAGTTCGCATAAGCGATGTTTAATTCTTGCATTGTATTTGCGTTGATAAAACGTGACCCATCTTTCTCAAAGCCTTAATTTGTTACGTAACAAATTAAACAAGTACGAAATATTTACAGTCGAACATGTCATTTCACCTCTCGTGGTATTCTTTGTAAATATTTGTTCGTCAATTCGGTTTCGCAACTTGGTATTAAAGATTGATATTTGCGGTTCTCCCGAAGCGTACGCCTGGCGTTATTTAAAAGTTGGACGTGGAAAGTTAACATTTAATATGCAAATTGATCCCCGTCCCATAAAGCAATTAAATTATAAACCCCGACGAGCAAGCAGGGATAAACAACAAAAAATTTATTAACACAAAATATTTGTTCGAATTGTCTCCTGGCAGCAGACAAACATGCTTTAGCGCGCCTTGCTGTTGCTTGAACGGCGTTACCCAACATCTGCGGCGTCGCCTGACACAGGTGTTTGATAAATTAACATTTTCCAAACACCCCATACCAAGTGTCAGATTTAGCAATCGAGGCAGCCAAGATATCGGACCACCCCTGCAAATCCAACGGTCAAAGAATCCCCCAATTCATGCCCTCCTCGTCGTACAAAAAATCATATTTTGCCGGAGATTTAGGGACTTGTTATCCGCAAATTCTGGAAGCTTTTGTTAATTTTCTCCATTTATGCGACACCGGAAAATATGAATAAACCAAAAATATTGGAAAGTAATAGTTGTAAAAAATAAATTTTGACGTAACCTTACCAGTTGGACATGTGTAGCTGGTGCTGGAGGACATTTCTAAGTAGCTGCTTATGAAATAAGTTACATAAAGAAAGGGTTAACGTGCTAAGAAAAGTGCAGAACAGCTTTACACACGCTTGAGTAAATGTATCGAAGTGAAAGAAAGGAATTTTGAGCGTTCACTGTAGATAGATGAATAAATAGACGGTATTAACATTGCAAATGCAAGTTTCATTGTGCTTCTCGGTTGTTCAATCAGTTGGAAAACAGTTTCGGACTGATTTTAGCCAAAATCGATGTACATAAGTCGACAGCAAGCAAGAACTATTAAAAAAATAAAGCTACTTAGATCAAATTTAAAAAAATGCTTGGGTAGCTTAATTTTATTCTCTTTAAATAAAAATTTTAGCACCAATTTTAAGTTTCCCCCATTTTGGTTTTCAAGTAATGGCGCCATCGACGAATTTTTGTAACTGCCTACTCCCATTGTTTTCTTTTTTTTTATGATTATTATTTTGATAGATCAAGTTGGACAAGGCAAAAAACAGCTCAAACACACAATGTCGACAAAGACAGCGCAGTTTATACATCCTGCTTATCCCTAATATAGAAATCGTGCTTATAACGCTACTATTGGGCTTGGGCTGGAAATTTTGAATCGGCAGCTTAAGATCGTGAATGTCAGTATGTTTTGTTCACTGTTGTCGTGGTAACCAAACTATAGTAACACCAAAAACCGTTTGGAATGGTTTAAAAACAATTTCAGGTCAGTTATGGTTACTAACCAGACGACCCCACAGTCCTACTGGTAGTCTGAAAAATTTCCAACCTAACACAGAAATGAGTTTTATTTATCTTAATATAGCCTCCTTGCACCTCCTCCCTCCTGCCTCCAGCACATTCCTTTCATCTTGTTCTGCAAAATATGTGTTTTCGAATGTGATGGCTTCCTCATTCGATGAAGACCTCTGTTCTCCGAGCTAAACTTGGAGCTTTGGGGAATAGGGTGGGTAATCTAGCAATTCGAACACCAATTCGTGAATTTTTGCCATGGTGACAACATTTCCCTTTTCTTCAAATGCGATCGTTTTTCCACAATTTTGGCCGTCAGTTTGTCGAGTAATCACAATTCCGAAGAATAATCGCCATCGCTTTCTCGGCCGACGGCACAGTTTTAACCTTTTTCGAAACCGATTAACCCTTCGCAGCCCACTGTTTCGATTGTTTCGAGCGCACCCATCTGCAGTTATTAACCGACGCTAACACTCCGATTAACTTCGTTAAAACTGATTCTACAGGATCTTGAAAATATCCATTCGGGTGCGTTGTTGGTTCCTAGCGAATAAGCGTGGTATCCAACGCCTGGTTAGCAAACATACAGAAGTATGAACGGTAAGGCGAAGTTATTGGTAGAGATGGCAAAGGCAGGTAAAATTATTACTTTTTTGCAGTGACTAGACAGATTCGTGTTTTGTCGACTCTCGGGGAAGCCAGTAGGCAACACGAACCCTTTCTTACGAGACGAATAGACACGAGTCTGTCTAGTCGTTGCAAAAAAATAATAATTTCACCTACCTTGGTCATCTCTAGTTATTAGTCAAAGCAATAGGTCTTATCAACGTAAGATCATCTAGATAAATAAGCGTATACTGGGCGTTCATCATTTTACGTGTACATTTATAATAATAAGGTTATACAAGGTGGAGATGAATTTAGAAAACTCGTTAATTATAAGATGAAAAAAATAAAAATAAAGACGAAGAAAAATAGTAATAATAGGCAAGTAAGCGATTAATATTTCTTGCAAGCTCACGATTTTTCGTAGCTACGCATGCACTTATTCCTCCATGAATGAATGATACGCGAATGATAAACAATGCCTTGATATTATGATGTATGACACAGACGCATTATGACGGTGAAATTGTTCTACTTTTTGAATACGTAAATGAATCGCTTTGTATTCCCTGAATACTGATAAATTTAATTTCGCAAAAATAATGCATCCGCTAATAGGCTCTCGGTACACGTGGCGTATATGCAAACAAAAGCATTTATTATTGACTTATAGAACGACAATAACAACATGTAATTTAACAAGTTCAAATTGTAGATATTGAGCCGACCCTAAAATATTGCCGTCTGTCCTAGTTTTACAATATATTAAGAAGTTTAATATCGGACGTGATATGTGTTAATTGAGTCGTTTGTTTTGATTTCTGATTGTACGTAATAAGACCACATACAACGTAATAACATCGATAGTAACTCGTTTGGATATTTCTCTTTTGAGATATTCACAAAAATATTTTTTTGAATAAAAAGAAGCTACATTAAGCGCATCATCATTGGAGTGGGCAAATTCGGCTGCGCACCATCAGCGTAGCTAACAAATGGACCCTTGCATGCGAAGGGAGTCAGTACGCAGAGATATATTATCGCGTCCTAGAAGCTCTAGAAGCTTACCAAGTTTTAATTCGATGGATTATTGTCGCCCTGGAATGTTCCTGCTGTGTGCTAGAGTTCCACCAGAATCAGGTGGCAGATTTTTTTTTTTTTGGTAAGACCGATAGAATCCCGAGTAAACGCCGATTAGGGAATTCCTAGAAGCACAGTTGGTTGGCTGACAGTTGGCCTTTCGTTGGTACAACGTCGTACGGTTGGTGCAATATCCGTGATGGTTAGCCACGGTTAGTACTTTCCTAACGTTGGGTATCGGTTGGCAAAATCGGTTAAACGTTGGCCGACACTTGGGAGTAAACACCTGAGTGACAAGAGCAAATCAATGTTACACAAATTCGGTCGGTGGGGCGTTGGTTGACGATTCCTTGCAAAGCGTTGTAATACGGTTGGCAGACAACAGTGAGCTAATTTTCAAGGAATGTTTGATGCACGACAAAAGTAGATAGTTCGTCCAAAGATCAGGTAAGTGAGCGAGAACGTTGCGGGCCAATGTTCGGCCAATCGTATAAGACATTCACACTTTCACGTAGTGCCGACATCGCTACCAACGTCGAGCCAAGCGGGAGCCAACGTTGCTCCAACCATATGTGCTGCTAGGAATAAGTCACGCGTATAAAAAAAAATTCTTGCCATCTTTCGCACACTTTTGTTTTCGATCTTAAGTTTTATAATTCTATGTTTCGGTACAAGGACATTACACGATTTACGACCATTTGATTATGTTTCTTAGGCGGCAACAAACAAACTGCAATGTACAAAGTAAGTATGAATAATCAGACTTTGTAATGTAGTACATCGATGCGCGCTGCAATTTTAAATAACTAAGAGCATAATATGTCAAAGTTTAATGATAATATTGGACTTTTCGCGAATAATAAATGGCGATAACTAATCTAAATATTTTTATCCATATTTGGAAATATAAATTATAATTTAGGCGTCAAGAATTACGTTTATTATTACAAAGTCGTATTGTTTAATATTACTTAAAGAACAATGAGAACTGGAGTGCAGATGCTTATTATTTTAGTATCTTTGGCGGTGATATAAGAGCGGTGGTTTTGTAGAAAGAAGACTATCATTAGATAATATGAATGTAAGCAGGTAATGGCATTATTTTATTTTTTTTTAGAAAAATTTTGAAAATATTAAAATCAATCCCATTAACGTAATTAAGTTAAACACGTTTTTCCACTTTAAACATTCCGATTGCGACGAATCTGTTTTAAATAACTTTAAGCTCCACAGACCTGGTGTACCACATTAAAAATCGGCTTCATTAAAGACCCGATGGCCAACAAAATATTTCTCAACTATGTTAATAATCCTCCAATGCATACTATATGCGTTACCTACCGTGTTCAAGGTGCTAAATTGGAGGTCGGCTAGCTAGCATAAGATTTGTATATGCATGGCCAGATAAAATTATTATTTGTTACCGAGTACCGGTTACTCACAGGTATCATATCGGCGGAGAAAAATATTCGTTACTTTTTGAGGGCGGTGACTAGCTACTTGTACCGAAAAACAAGGGAAGAAAAATATCGCCCATCAAGGAAAATAATAATAATTCCATCCCGATTCTCGTATAGGGTACTTATCGCTTACGAATGGATAATAAGACAAATGCATATCTTTCGCGGATAACATCATTGTAGAATGAAAGATGAAATTCTTCCAACCTCGTTTTTCGACATTCTAGTCTTCATTCAGACTATTTGGGTTGGTCGTCAATACTCTTTGTATCGTCCCCCAATGGAGCTTTTAGTTCCACTGAAGTAGCTTAGTGTCTTCTATAGAGGCTATTATCTTGCCCAGAGGACATTTGAGTACTCCGAAGACTTCACTAGATCTTCCCCGACATGTTTCTGCATAAATATGGAACACCTAAGGTGTCACTCACTGAGGACACAGAGGACCGGAACAGCGTTGTAAAACGTCGCTTCGCGTTTCGACCAGCCAGGAAATTTCGACGATTTTCGGATTTTTTGCAATTTTCTAATAATAAAAAGAGATATATATCTCTAAGTACGTCTATCAAACTAGCCCGGATGAAATTTTTTTTACCGTTCCTACGACTATTCCTGTACTCCTTTACGAAGAGGGAGTTGAACGGAAACGGGCAAAATATACGCAATAGTGATCCCTTAGAGATACTATTTACGTCTGTGTACATATTTGTTGCCTCCCCACCCTTAACTACCCAAAAAAAAAAAAAATAAAGAGCATACCATAAATCGAATCGTTACCGAACTCAAAAACGTTACTCGAGAGCTGCCGAACCCTGCATTGAATTATCGTGCTAACTCCGGCCTACCTTTCTTTCCTTCTCCTGAAGAAACGGCATATGGTTTTCGGCGAAACGTTGGGTTTTCGATTACCTACCCTGACATGGTCCAACAACAAAATTGCTTGCATTAAAAATATATTTTCACTCGTAAATATTTTAAATTATACCAAGTATCCAGAAAGTCGCAAATAAAAAAAAAATTTGGCAGCAAGATATTAGGATTGCAGCAGAAAGGCCAGGAAAATATCGGGGCGACAGAGATACCTTGAATATTTGTACTATTTTAATACAGTATTTAACAACTTTAAAAGAAGATATGTTTCACCATTTTGGCCAAATTAATAAAAAAGATACTTGGTACACACATCGTTATGAAATGGTTAGATTGGCCAGGAGGACAACATTTTTCATTACACCTGAAGGTGATTTGATTTTGGTGAAGGTGATGCTGTTTTGATAGCGAAGAATCCTTGCAGCAATTCACAACAAAGATATTCCACTTCCTAAGCTCAAAATCGATGCCGTTGATCTTATTTATGTTGCCGATCTCTGCTACATGGCCACGATATTGAACAAGATCATATCAGAAATATGAAAAAATCCACGTGGAAATCATCTCTCATCAATATATGAAATTTGCAAAATCTGCCCGTCCAACATCGAAATTCTTCGCGATTTTAAAGTTAATTAAACCGAGAATCCAGCAAAATCTATGCGAAGGTTGGATCGCCTTCAAAACTTCAGAAATATTCGGTTTGACTCAATTAAAGAAGCCTTTAACCATTCTTTATTGCCTTGAAGGATATTCAGTTCTAATTCTAATTTCATAACAATCATTGATTGTGTTAAGCAATCTTCTAGCCAACTAACGGAAATTTATAATTGAGAAAAATTTCAAAGTTTAGAATCATTGTATAGCTCACATAATGCCCAATTTGCATAAAATTGAGATAAACTTGAAGGTATATATACATAGTAGGGCAGCGTTCATTATCAACAATGTTTATTAGAAAAAAGAAGGCGAATCGATATTTTTGCTATCGCATTTTTTTCTCGTTTATTTGGATTTGGATCTCGTGTCCCACGAATTCGCTTATGAATCAAATAAATTACTAGAAATTGAATACGTCATGATTTTAAGGGACGTGGATGCATTGTTTAGTGTTTCCTATTACGTGTAAGTAGTAAAATAGGATACGCAATACATAACAATTACAAAAAAAGCTTACGTAAGCAGTATATAGTGACGGACAAACGTTTATATTTATGTGTAAAATAGTAATTGCGATTACACGTTACACACACTACTGTAACATAGAAGTTCTGTTATTGGCTTGTTTTGTTCCTACTTTGTTTTGTTCGCATTACTTTAAATATATATAAGTGGAAATAGTTAATGACGGAATAATAATTATTAAAATCTTCCTCAACAGAATCTCAGCCATTGCGCAAAACTACAACACTCTATACTTGATGATAAGCAAGATAAGTTACAGTCAGTCCCACTCGTATTCGTACACTGATGGAAATGTTGAAAAACACGTAATATTTATTAATTTCCATTGCAAGCTAACCAATGTGAGGTGCCTTATCCTACGTACTAAATACAGTTCTTTATTTCACAGTTCCCCAACTAAACGGAATAAAGAATAGTAAAATGTACAAATTCATGGCACACTCGTATTCGCACAGCTGCCACTTTCTTAATAATTCAAGAGCATAAACACATTTTTATTAGTCGAATACCAATGAAATAAGGGAATTAGCGATCATGTGTGCATATAATAAAATGCATCAGTATTAATCCAGTCATCCGTCACAATGGGCAGAAAGGGTACGGAAACATCGATCGAAATTCGAAAATTAATTATTTCTCATTTAAGTGAAATTGGTGAACTTGTCAATAGAAGTCGGTCCACAATTCAGTACATAATAAAAAGGTTTAAAACCGAAAATAGATTTCGTAACAAACCAAGAAATCTGAACAGAAAGATTTTAATCCAACGCGAGGAGCATCAAGTTTTAAGAAAAGTAACACTAAATCCAAGAATTTCCGCTCCTAAATTAGCAGCGCAAATAGGAAATGAAACGGGAAAGATAGTTAGTCCCGAAACAATTCGCAGAACAATAAGAAACCATGGATACAAAGGCTGTGTAGCCCGAGTGAAACCCTTTGTCAGTGAAGTTAACAGACGACTTCGCCCGAAAGTATATGAACGAATCCCAGGACTTCTGGGAACGCGTCATATTCACTGATGACCCCAAAATTAATATATTTCAATGTCAGATGGTAGACAAATGGAATGGCGGAAA
>LR737387.1:16414660-16438577 GCA_902655005.2 Marronus borbonicus | reverse complement strand
CAGTGTGATATAATAGATTTTTATTGTATGACCGAACTTCACTGAACCGCAGTGTACATATTTGTACTGTGTATATTACTGTCGAATGTACTTCCTGCATCGTGCTTAACAAGTTAAATTCGCTATTTAAAAAAGTTCTACCGCGTCCTTGACGATGCTTTTCTTTCGAAAATTCCTGGTTGCTGCGGAATTCATTAATTTCATTATAAACTACTGTACAGTTAATGGATATGACGCATGGTCTTCATTCCATCAAGACATTCTTGACTACTCGATTCGCGCTTAGAAAATTACAGCTCGTCACGCACATGAAACTTCAGGTTTGGCGTAACAACGCAATAGTACTAAATAACAATTTAGTACTAGTGAAAGTGACGACAAGCCGCATTTATCTTGCAACAACATAATTTTTCGTAAAACATAATTGATAATGAACAAACCAGTTCTTTCAAGTACGTACGTTGAATGGATTCGCACGCGTGTGTTAATTTTTATGCAAGTATTTTTAGTTACAAAACGCTCGTAGTTGATATGCAACATTAACAATCAATTTCCCACATAAGTGACCCGAAAGCACTTAAGAATGACGTATTGCGACCTTAGGGATATCTAATGTTTTCGAGAGTGTATTATCGCCTGTGAACTGTTACTATCTCATGTATGATAATAATTGATTTAGTGCAAAATACATAATCGCATTTGATTTATTAAAGTACGAAATATGCAAAGAAAAGGATGCTGAAATAGCTTCCTCGTGGGTATTGACGGAATCGTTTACGGCAAACGCAATACAAGGAGACGCCATTAGTGTAGTTCCGAGAGTATTTTTACTCTACCTTGTGCCGCTGTTAAATTTCGAAACGATGAACTAGACCCTTCTTGGCGCGCTGTGGAGCTAAGAAACACATGCCCTGCCGTTTCTTATAGTCCAGATTAATGTTCCTCCGAAACAAAACACAATCGAATACTGGAGAAAAGTTTAGCATCGTCGGCTTACGTAAGAATCTCAATAAAAAGGAGGAACATTAGAGGACTGACGTTTTGGTTATGATTAAGATGGTTAATATTTTCAAATTTGAAAATAATCTTTGCCGCTTGCTTTGCTAAAAATTTGTTTAAATGTTCGAGATAAGTAAATTTAATTAAATTGTTTATAAAGAATGTTTTACCTTAAAAAAGTGTTATCAAACCGTCTGCTATACATTTAAAGGTGAAATAAGCAACCTTTGTTCAAGTATATATATATCTATCATATATATCATATAAATATCATTTAAATTTGACTTTTAGCTTAAATAAAGTACATTTTTATTTAACCGTGATTAGATAGCGATGCTTATTGGATTAATGCGCCCTATTAATAGTGATTATTGCTTTATGGCAACCTCATTAAAGATAACCACATCCTTTACTAAGTTTAGTGGTAACTAAATACGTTTAATAATTCTTCGTTTTATACGTCACGAAAACATACATCTGCATTTAATTAAGTAATTTAGTGGGCATTTTAATATTATTGAAACATTAAAATTAATGTTTCAATAATATTAAATTAAATTAATTAAAAATAAATAAAAAAATTAAATTAAATTAAATTATTTTCTAGAGACACTGCAGGTTTAACACCGAGAACTGGACACCTAAATAATCCTGACGTCCATTATTGTTTAAACCTAAAAGTTAATTGTGAGGTTAACCATAATATACAGAGTATCTCATCGGGAACTGCATTGATCGACATAGAAAAATGTATAGATTGGAAACTTTGCAGTACACTAACACCAACGTGTACTACCGAACTAAAATATTTTTTACCAAACTAACACTTCCGCTTATACCGGAATTAGCTGTCAACTTTGTTTATTTTAAGTGGAACACCCTATATATTATTATATTTTTGAATTCTTAATTCAATTTTAAGGTTTGTTTGATGAAATAGCTACGTTAAACTTATGTAACTAAAAATATTTATGATTACTTTTGGGCAACATTATCTCGACGAATGAAGCCAAGTCTCGTTGTTGTTTGACAATTATTTGTGTCGGTCGATGTTGATGTTGTTGTTGAAATGAAAAATTAAATATCATCTACGCAAATTAAAGCCGAGATAGACGCTGTTTACGGAAAATCTGAACCATAATTTGCCATCAGCTGAATTTAAACGTAATCATATCAGTTTGGTTGATGATGAACGATCGCGACCGCAACAAATTGCAATTATTACCGGTAATAATGGGAAAGTTCTCCAAGTGGAGCTAGATGACCGTCGAATTAAGTTTAGAGAAGTAATAGAGACCGACCGTAGGAGTCTCGAAAGAACGTGTTTATTATCATTTATTGATTGAAGATTTGGGCACGAACAACTTAACCACGCGTCGGGTACCACAACTGCTCACTTAGGGCCAAATGAACATTTTCAAAGCCTTGATGAGGCAGTTTAAACGAGATAAGTTGGACTTTTGGCGTCGATGGTATTGGCTGTAAGTGAAACTTGAATAGATTCCTAAAGCCAAGGCGTAATCGAAAGGGTGGAGTGCGAGGCGTGAATCGGTTCCGAAAAAGGCAAAAACTGTTCGATCGGACTAGTTTTTGGCATAGTCATGAAGTTGTGTTAATTGACTATTATTATTTGACAAATTGAAGCGAGAAATTTCGGAAGAAAAAGAAACTTTTGCTCCACCAGGACAACGCCCCAGGAGAGGCTTAGCTCGGACGGCAGAAATTTTCATCGAATGTGGAGGTCATCACATTCGTAAACGTTTATTTTGCACAACAAGATGCCAATTACTATTTCGACTGATTGAAAAAGTGCGAGCATTGCTGGAAAAAAAAATGTATAGACTTGCAAGGAGTCCGTGTTGAGGAATAAAACAGCATTTTCAATTAAAAAAATACATATTTCTTTGTTAGTCTATCCTTGTACTTTCCACTAATTAGAAATGGCTAAATATTATTTATTAAATTAGTAATTAACAACAAATTAGCGAAAAGCGTGGCGAAAAGTTGTTGTAACAAGTTACCATAAAATATCATTTATATTACACTGAGATATTTATTATTATTATTATTTACTCCGCTACAGCAATAGCTTACGACATCGTGTAAAAATAATTTATTGGATTTATCTTCCTATAATTCAAAAAATCTGTCCATAACACTAACCGCAATAGAAATTATGCTATGAGAATGGCCAACGTTCGTGGTTACTATTCTTGGGGCAACCACAATTATTTAAATGTATGGAAACAGTTTGGGTGTCATCAATGCAGATACCGTTACTCATCTATTATATGCGTTTCTACATACAAAAATAAAAACTAATATTTTATAATACCCGCCAACAGTGAATATTTTTTTTTTGTAAGATTACAAAGAATTTAAAAACGTCTCTGTCCATGCATAATATTTCTTTCTTCTTGGATTTATTTTCAGATAAGATAAAATCATTTAATTTGCTATTGCTTAAGGAGGAAATATTGTTATAAATTTTAATGGCAATCATAAATTATTGTATTGTAAAATAATAAAAAAATAAAACGACATATCAGAGATCTCAGTTATTAATTCTAGGAAATTTTGTTGTGATAGCCACTATTAGTGGCCTTCCCCTGCTGAACGGTTGGAGCAACAAAGGTGAAGGGAAGTAGATTAGCGCAGATAAATAGAACGTTCCAGAACCGTCCCAGAACAGCTCCGGAGCAACGCAGCGAATGAAGCTAAAGCCGTTTATGTTATATATCATTCATTATAAGATTGCAGTGATAGAATAGATAGGTGAAAAATTTCGCGGCTTATGATACGCGATTATAATAAAGGCAAGTAAGTTTTAGTTATTAACGTGTTCAAGGATCATAATTAACAAGAGCATCGTACACGTGACGGGAACATTTATACATAGGGGAGGAGGCAAATTGATGCACCGATCGTCGAGGAATCCTTTGGATTCATCCTAACGCCAGGAGACCCTAAAGCCTGGAACTAGTCGTCATAGTTTGACTCAATCCCAGGTTTCTGGGTAACATCCCGTCGGCGCGATTTGGCCATTCCCGTTGTTTAGGCTTAAATCACGGGCGGGCTGACGATCGGTTTCCGTCGCTGTTCGATAGTTTCCAGCTCCCGGCGGCCTGGGCCCCGAGGAGCCGATCACACTTGGGTGACCTAGGTTCCGACGAGCCGATAGTTGTTGCCACGCGCGTCCTAGACCTGGACGGGTAAGATGTAAGGTGGGTTCCGAGAGATCGGTACTGACCGTTACCCATCAAAGGTTGAGAAGAGAACTTCTTTAGCATGGGTGGCAAGGGGATAGGTGCCCCACCGAAGACCAACCGATCTTCCATCGCTGTCCATCGGACTTCCATCGGAGTCGCTGGGAGCCTGCTGCATGCGGTAACGTATCTCAGCGGCCTTCCTCTTACTAGTTACATGTTTTCTGTGTTTATATCACTAACATTTACTCCATATCTTTAACACTTAATAACAATGGAAAAGAAATTATATATTCTGTATCGTTATGTACACATGCCTACAAAAAAATTTGTCTCCGCTATCACAATTGAAACAAAACAGATTTTTTTAGTGTATTTATTCCTAATGCTTCAATATAATACTTTTTCCAATCTAACAAAAAATTGTTGTATTATAAATATAGCTGGAAGTCTTAGTGGCGCGACAGAATCGGATCTACTGTTGTGTGTATGGCGCAATAGTACGGCAAAGTTCAATATATCTGCTATTATCAGAGATATCAAAAAACTTTCGAATAAAAGCTGTAGATACTGCTAAATATATTTCAAAAATTATTTCAATTTCTACAGGATGTTCGAAGGTGAACGTAACTCCTAATAATTTAATATAATCCTTTTTTTGTTAATACCGTAATGAACAGCTACGTTTTAGAAGAAACACACATACATATTATTTAAAATAACACAACAAAAGTAATAAAAAAGAATTAATAAATGGGAATAAAGAAGAATCATGGGCAATAATGGTAATTTCAAATTGCTCTGTATGTATCTTTGAAAAACCAATCTGCAAAAATATTTTGTAAATCCACTATTAAAGAAAAAATATTCAAAATCACGTTAATTTAGGAAAAAATTGCTTTTAAGTAAAAATAATTAGTTTTGGGAATAGGACCATTCCTACAAAGACAACTTTGAATATTTTTTAACCTTAGGGTACGGCAACCCAACATACACCAAAATGCAGTGTAAGATAGTGCTCGATAGATGTCAGCATATACTGTACATTTTGTTGAAGTTAAAGTTTGGTTATAGGTACTTTTTACAAATATGTCTTTATTAAAAAGCATTTCTTTTCTAAGTATGTCGCAAAATATATACTACAGCCCTATTACCAGTAACGTATTTAAATATCTTGGACCATCATTACTCTTAAATCAATCTAGAAATTATGCAGCACGAAGAGGTACAAGGGAAAAAAGGAAGAAGCAAAAGGTAAAGGTAGAGGAGGAAAAAGTAGGATTTGTCCCGCATAATCAGCGAGATGAAGCCAAGTAATATTATTTATAATTTACATATTTGCTCAATAAAATTTGAACACGATTCTAATTTAGGCTTTCGACTACACGAGTCAGTCGCAAAGTAGACGATTCTTGGAAGAAGCCGCCTACAGACGATGTTTATGCTTACAAATATTTCCAATGGAGGATATTTGATTTTGTGGAAGCTGTAGAATGTCACCGACAAACTCATCATCCAGAAATGTATAATCAACCGAACGCTCCGTTTCATCTTATCGTTGAGTTGAATATGGCTGGCGAAAAGAAGAATAAATTCCTAGATAACTTTAGTAATATTGCAGCGGTTCCGTACAGATTTGATCACGGAGAGGAAAGGACAATTGCAGCATTCACGAAAGATTCGCATACCTTCGATGATATAAAACAAGCTGGTGCAGAATTAGTTGGCAGCGCTGAACTGGTCAAGCAATTTCAAAGTGGTACTCTGAGTGTGCACGATTTCCCGTTTATCCTAGCGCATCCAAATATCTTACCCGAATTGGTAGTTTTAAGAGGTTTAATGAAAAGAAGATTTCCGAACATAAGAAATGGAACGTTAGAAGTAAATTTAGCCGAAGCAGTCGATAAATATAAAACCGGAGTACAATATACAGCAACTAAGGATGAATTCGAGAAAGACTTTGGATATATGGAAGTTGTTATAGGCACGGTAAGTGAAAGGGGAGAATATAATGCTTGGTGAAAATATTACAGCGTATTTTTTTTTAGTTAAATATGGATCCAAGACATTTAGAAGCAAATTTTGATGCTGTTATTAATAGTATTTATTCGTTTAAGCCGAAGAGGCAAGATACTTTCATTAGAAGGTAAATTATTTACAAATAATCGAAACCTACGGAATCTAAAATTAATAATGCAACCTTCTAGATGTCTCGTTGCCAGTCCACCATCTCGAGAAAAATTCAAGGTAGACCATGAGAAATATTTGAAGAAATCCGAAGAGAAATCAAAGAACGCTACTGAAATTATAGAAGAGCAAGACATGCAAAGTCAAACAGCAACTGTTTAACAATTAGTAAAGTAGTGCGCTTAAAATCTATCATAAATTCAATTAAACGCTCTTGCCAGGTAATAAAACTGTCTTTGATGTTATTATTTGGTAAATAATTTGATTGTTGTAAAACAGAAAGGAAAAATACATTGAGTGCTCATTTTAACTAACATTGATTTTTTTTTTAATTCGAAATGATAACCATACCAGTTAGATGGCAATCTAACATATAAATATAGCGAAGCAATAGGATCTGGTTGGCTGTTGTGGAGTGGCGCAAGTATATGCCAGAGTTCGATATATCTACTATTACGAGAGACATCAAAAAATATTTATACAAGATGTGAACATAATGTTTTTTTTTTTAATGGGACACTATATTATATATTGACTGAAATTTTGGTTAAGTTCATCGTCTTCATTCTTCCAATATAGGATACGTTATACTCCGGCATGAAGAGAGCAGCCAAAGATAGCAACCAGTTTTTCTGATGATACCCAAACGTTTAGTGGCGGCCGTAGTACAGCAGCAAATTGGCGAAATAAAAAAAAAAAATCATATCGACCGAAGTTCAAATGTTATTCAGCGCAATACAAAGGCTTCGGTTACATCTTTTGCGTAAAATCGATTCCAGCCACCCTCATTTACCCATGTGGTTTATTTTTTGAATTACGCCCTGAAAAAGGCTAAAAAGTTTCCCAACATTCTAAAACTCATAACTCGCTTACCGCGAGATAGAAAATCGGGGTAACTTTTGATGGAACCAGCGTTTTGAAATCTATAAATGAAGCGATTAGTTAGAGAAATATGGGAAAATTAAAAAAATGTTTTAAAATATTTCTTTTGATGATGGTTCCTGATGCAGCTTGACCTGCTGATTACAAAGATTATGACCATTTTGCGGTATCTTCAATGGTTTTTGGGAAATTTGAGTTTTAATGTCATTATTTTGTAACAAACTTATTTTGGTAAAAAAGTGGTTGCAATACGAATATGAGAGCTTGTACAATTTGGAGGTACGATATAAAGCAGTATTTAAGATTTTTTGTGTAAAAAAAAAACTAATAATAATTTCCTCACTTCTATGCCCCAAAGATATTCGGCTAAAAGAAGGAATTTTCTAATAGGAATCGGGCTTTCTACCACTAGATGCATCCTCACACTCTTACCGTATGAGATAGAAAATCGGGGTAACTTTTGATGGATTCAGCATTTTAAAATCTATAAATGAAGCGGTTAGTTAGAGAAATATGGGAAAATTTTAAAAATGTTTTAGAATATTTATTTTGATGATGGTTCCCAATGCAGCTTGACCTGCTGATTACAAGGAATATGACCATTTTGCGGTAATCTTCAATGGTTTTTGAGAAATTTGAGTTTAAATATCATTACTTTTGTAACAAACTTATTTTGGTAAAAAAGTGGTTGCAATGCGAGTATGAGAACTTGTACAATTTGGGGGTACGGCAGAAAGCAGTATTTAAGACTTTTGTGTCAGAAAAAACAATAATTTATTTATTTCTACGCCCCAAAGATATTTGACTAAAAGAAGGAATTTTATTTGACTAAAAGAAGGAATTTTACTTGACTAAAAGAAGGAATTTTTAGCGCAAAACAAAGGCTTCAGTTATATGTTTTGAGTCAAACCGCTCACGGAGAATCAATTCCGGCCACTCTCAGTTACCTACCCCGTTATTTTTCGAATTACACCCCGAAAAAGGCTAAAGATAGAGCTCAGTGTTTCCCAACATTATAAACCTTATAGCTCGCTTACTCTAGGAGATAGAGAATCGAGGTAACTTTTAATGGATTCGGCGTATCGAAATCTTTAAACGAAGCCCTTAATTTGAGAGATATAGGAAAATTAAGGAAATAATGAGAAAAATCTCTAAGGGGTACCTCTTTGGAAACTCGGACGATTTGACAATTTCGAAAATATTCGTTTTGATGGTGATTCCTTATGCAGTTTGACCTGCTTTCTTACAGGGATTGCACCATTTTGCGGTATCTTCAATGGTTCTTGAGAAATTTGAGTTTGAATGTCGTTATTTTGTAACAAATTTATTTTGGTAAAAGAGTGCTTGCAATACGAATATGAGAGCTTGTACAATTTGGAGGTACGATAGAAAGCAATGTTTAAGACTCGTGTGTCAAGGAAAAATAATAATAATTCCCTTATTTCTACGCCCCAAAGATATTTGGTTAAAAGAAGGGATTTTCTAATAGGAATTGAGCTTCCTACCACTAGATGGACCCGTATACACGATAGGTGGAGAATGTGGCGCTGATGACTTGTAACCTCGTGGACGTTACGTTGTAAACAATACAATACAATTAGCGCAATATATGAAGTCGTTTCATTTGTATCATCCTAATAGAAATGTTTGAGTTTAAATTTGCTAAGATGCTGTCGCGTCGTCTGCAAATTCCAACTTATTCTACTAGCAAACACCGTGGTTATTAAATTCTTTCATTGTACAAGGGACTTCAGCTTGATGAAGGACACCAACGACAGAAAAGCACACACTTTTAAGATAATTTATAATATTTTATTTCTTATATTTATACATTTGTGATACACATTACATAGGAGTACATTCTGGTATAATTTATTTTACATTTGTCTTTTGTTTTTAATTTAATCAAAATTCTTTTGCGGTAATTATATAAATATATTTAAACAATTTCTACGGACGTAGATGACAAACTAATTGAGATAACGTGTGCTGCAATTTAACGATCGTATTATGGAATTTTGTCTTATGCGGAACGAAACGACGGGACACACCCCGGAAAACTTAAGATTAAAACATCACCGATACAAGAAATTCATTTAACTAGACAAAGACTTCCTCGTGAAATATAAAAATTATATGGAGCATCTCTTTCCTTTTTCGATATAAATAAAAATATACAACATATACATATATTTAATCAGATAAGTGACTAGCATTTCGATATTCACTGCTTTCCGTTAAGTAAGCAAAAGTACGGCTTTTTAGTGAAAACCTAACACCCTACGTAATTATACAATTTATTGCACTTATTTTATTTTGAAATTTCGATGACTAGGAATGTTGAGACTCCACGTTGGGGATCCATCATTAAATAATTAGGACAGGAAGTAGCGTTGAAATATACAAATTTGGATATCGAATTTTAATCGTGTTAGAGCTGCGATAAACGATAAACGATGAAAGAGGCAATACTCGATCCGTTATCATGGTTACGGAAGTACAATGCGTAACGATTGGCTAATTAATGGCGTAACTATGAGTATCGCCGCCCATATCGTTTATCGCAGCTCCGACGTACGTTACACTAAAAAATAGATAGTAACAATTATGGACGATGGAATATTTCATATAATTTTGGAATCAATTTATTGAATTTAATAAAAACCAGTGTCGTGTTTTCACTTTACATTTGCAAAATCTTCCAACTTAGGTACGTAGCGGATATTTCAGGACGTTGCATCTTTATTTAACGTAATTTTAATAAATATTGGAAGCATGCCGTAGATTTTTGAACGAACGTTACATTTCAGGCGATTAAGCGACTTCCTCCGAAGTTGTCGAAGCTTGAAGAAAGAATCTTCAGCAAATAAAAAAATCAGAAACCAGCTAAAACCGTTCATGCTAGCATTCAAGTGGTGGAAGGACACTATGTGGGCGGAACAAAATCAAGATAATTTGAAAATAAATTCTTTGGATGAATCTAATATAACGATTTTTAGAGAAAGTTTTAAAGAACAATAGTAGAAATGTCTTTCGGGTGATGTCGCGTAGTTAAAGTAGTCTTTAGAAATCTTCTGAAGAAGCTAACAGCATGGTCAGCGAAAAGTCAAGTAACGTTTTAACTACGCGACATCACCCGAAAGACATTTCTACTATGGATTACGGTCGTGAAAGCCTACACTCAACTTTTAGAGAACAACTCTGAGATGAAATTCAATAAAGCAAGTTTAAAGTAAAACTTGTATTTGAAATATACGAAGCCCAAGATTGGAATTTATAATTTCAGTTAGAAAATCCTTACTTTACAACGAAGGAGCTCGAATAGGTATCTTGTATTTAATTAAGTATACTTAACAAAATTGGTGGCGTTGAAAATTGTAAAGAAACGAAATAGCTCAAACAAAAAGCAGTGTCGTGTTTTCACTTTACATTTGCAAAATCTTCCAACTTAGGTACGCAGCGGATATTTCAGGCCGTTGCATCTTTATTTAACGTAATTTTAATAAATATTGGAAGCATGCCGTAGATTTTTGAACGAACGTTACATTTCAGGCTATTAATCGACTTCCTCCGAAGTTGTCGAAGCTTCAAGAAAGAATCTTTAGCAAATAAAAAATCAGAAACCAACTAAAACCGTCCATGCTAGCATCCAAATGGTGGAAGTGGTTTGAAAATAAATATTTTTTTTCGACGAATCTAATATAACGATTTTTGGAGAAAGTTTTAAAGAACAATAGCAGAAATGTCTTTCGGGTGATGTCGCGTAATTAAAATAGTCTTTAGAAATCTTCTGAAGAAGCTAACAGCATGGTCAGCGAAACGTCAAGTAACATTTTAACTACGCGACATCACCCGAAAGACATTTCTACTATGGATTACGGTCGTGAAAGCCTACACTCAACTTTTAGAGAACAACTCTGAGATGAAATTCAATAAAGCAAGTTTAAAGTAAAACTTGTATTTGAAATATACGAAGCCCAAGATTGGAATTTATAATTTCAGTTAGAGAATCCTTATTTTACAACGAAGGAGCTCGAATAGGTATCTTGTATTTAATTAAGTATACTTAAAAAAATTGGTGGCGTTGAAAATTGTAAAGCAACGAAATAGCTCAAATAAAAAGCAGTGTCTACGAACACATGTGTTGTTATTAGAACGGAGGCTTTTGGGAGATAAGCGAATACCATCCTTGGTACTTCGATGGACTGTTTCGATAACAACAAGATACTTCTGAAAATAAAGGAAAACTTTGTGTTGCTGGAAGACTAGTGCTGAAATAATTCATAATATAAAAAGAATTATACGTTGCAGGTGTAAGACGCTTCAATAAAACATTTTATCTCGAAATATCCGTTACCAACCCACGCATAAATATAGAAAGCAATACATCGGTTCTTCACTTACATCTTCAGGAACAGCAGCAGTGAATAGACAAAAAAAAAATACTAAGAAAATTTACATTCACTAATATACAAAAGTATTACACGTATACACCCTCCTCGTATGTTTTCGAAGACATTTACGATAAAAAGAAAATACAGGAAGATTCATTTTTCTGTAACCTCCGTCACTCGGATAAATATATACCGTGCTTTAGAATCCTTTCTAACCGAGTTCAAACTAACAGGCAACGAATAAATAAATAATGTAAAATTGCCGTTATATAATCTCCCTTTCAACGCAAGTATATATTTATCCGAATCACTTTTCGTTACCAACGTGATTCTCTTTATTACTTTATTATGTGCAATTTATTAAAAGTATGTATAACTATGTACACTTGCTGGAAGCCAGCAGAAACACAATCATCATAGAACCATCACAACTCTCGAATTGTGATGGTTGTGATGGTTCTGGTGGTGTTGATGCGGGCTATCGGGTTCACTATTTTGGGCTACCGGTTCACTTTTCGTGTTATCGCCGTTCCATTTGCACATATCCGGATTGCTTATTTCGGCTAAACTTTTCAAAGCTTCGCAACCTTCCGACGAAGGTGCCGAACCGTATTCTCCACCACTAGCAGGCGATCTATTCGTAGTACCGGGCGAATTATGTTGAACGTGATTAGAGCCCCACATCAACACTGTTTGTCTGGGCATTTCTTGCATACTCGATGCAGTTATTGGCGAATAATGTTGCGTCGTGACAGCGTTATGTTGTCTAATGTTGTGTTCGTTTTGGATCATGTTAGCGTCCGGTTTTATCTCCTCCATTTTCGGTGTTAGAAGCCCGCTGTTCGCCGGCGAGGTAGAGTGACTCGAAGACATACCATCTATCGACGCGTTATGTTTAATTTTACCGCACGCTTTACCTAATTCCAATTGCGTACTCATAACCTGCACCGGTTGTATGATTCCTGAAGACGGACTGACTGAATAAGGCCACGAAACGTCCAAGCATTTGGTCGAATTCGTAACGACGTAACTTCTCGAACTATCGACGTAAGTTGGGTATTTACTTGGAGGCGTTTCAACAACTTGTTGGCATGAATATATTTTATCGTCCACTGGCATCACCGCGGCTCTGTACGTGGAATGATGGCTGCTCGATGTCGCAGCAGGATCGTAGGTTGGGACCGTTGTCCTCGATGACATGTCCAAAAAACCATTACCAACGTAAGGGCTCGCAGCAGGCGAATGATAATCCGGATAATAGGTACTAAGCGGCCGATATTGATGAAATAAGTTTTCAGTAGTTGTCAAGTAACGATTTTCCAAGGCGGTTGTCGATGGATACAGAGTATGCTGGAAATTCGAATGACTCATGTAAGGCGATAAGCTGTGATCAGCGGTGGTTGGAGCGTATGGAGTTGTGTACATGTTATACGCCGCACAGCCATCAGTCGCGATGTAATCCACCGTTGGCATTGGACTAACTACTGTTCCAGTAACGGAAGCGTTCGCCGGAGGGGTAACTTGACCGCTAGATGAGCTGTGAGATAGTTTGCGCTTAGTTCGACAGGTCGAAAGGAAATCTCTCAGTTGGGTTTTGTATCTTCTGTTGACCCTGGACGGCGTGGTGGAAAGATTGTGTTGAGCAACGGCCGGAGTATTGGAAATCAACTGGTCTGACTCTGAGAAGTAATTATTGGGAAGACCAGCGTCCAGATAGCTTACTTTGAAGTCCATTGTTCGTTTACCAAGAAGATCGCGTCCTTCTTCTTCCCTGCAATAGAAAAATTCATCGATAATTGCGTGATTATTTCGTTCAAGCTTTTGAGAAAGAGTTTCGCTTTTCGAGCTAGCTGTTATTTATCACGGTGAGTGTTGCCTAGACATTTTTTCGGCAGTTATAAAAGATTATAAATTGGACATTACACAGAGGGAAGGTTCTGGAAGAAAAGGGGGATCTCTCACGCCGAAACGGCAAAAAATTTAGGTCGCTAAGGATTTTTTGCGCAACGTAAAAAGGAATCTGGACTGAAGACTTTTTAGTTCCAAGAGGTCCCAAACAGGAATGCTGCAAGGAACAGCGAGGTGAAAGATCGTGCTAGAATAATAGCGTAAAGTAGTCGAAGTTTCCCTGAAAATTCCTTGTTTGGTAAGCCATTTGCAGCTGTAGCAAAAGGAGCAGGAGTCTTTTGTCACAACATGTGCAAAAAATGCTTAGAGAAAAGATTATTGCCATTCGCAAGCCAGCACCAGATGTCTACTTTCTATTGGCCCGACAGCGTTCCTTCCTATTACAGTAAAACGGTCTTGGAGTGGTACAGAAGTAATGTTGCGTTTTTGCCACCTCAAATTGTCCAGAACTGAGGCCAATAGAAAGTTATTGGGCACTGTTCAAGTGTTAATGAATTTGGTTTTCTTTTCATACCGAACGAACCACTAGTTCAGCAGATTTTTTGAGTTTTGTGAGGAACAATTTCTTCAGCTATACTTACATTAGCGGACGGTGAGTACTTATAACAAAATCTGGTTTCGAATTCTTATATACAAGACGTGAACTTGTTTGTAACCATTGCCATTGTCCGTCTTTTGTTTGGAATCTATAAGCAATCATTCCAGAAGCGCCCGTTTTTAACACTGAAATCATTATAAGCACTTGGATTAAACGTGTTTTCGCTATATGTAATATTACATACGTTCTTGATGCGCACTTGCAACATACGCCAAATCATCATAATGAACCAAATCGTAGCCGCCCATGTTGGCCAACTCCGAGTCGGAATAGCCAAGAAGCATCTTTCCTCTGTAAATAAGTGCACAAAAGAGATTCTAAACAATTACGAAAAAAAAAGAAAAAACTACAAACCTTTGGTCCATAGACACTAACGCCAGGTCTAGTTTGTGCTTGCTTTTAAACATAACTTCTTTCTGTGGAATCTCTAGTAAGGAAGGCGGTCCGAAAGGGGTGCAAATTGCAAAAAGTGCTAGTGGGGGTTCCTCCGACTTGCGATTTTGACCGTGAAGGACCTTAACTCGTCCTCGAATATCCAAGCGCTGAAAAAGATTCATTCATATGTAATTATTTGGGAGCGACGAACCCGTATTAAACTTACTAAGAACCCGGAAGTATTGTCTAATAGACATCGGAAGCGCACAGTAAAGCTACGTTCTAACAGGTTACAGTTGTCCGGCAGCAGTACGTCTTGCAGGCCAATATTTGCCGATTCGGGCGGTAGGAAAGAATTCCACATCAACTGCCGTTGCAATTCCTCCCTATCCTCCGAATGTACCAGCTCGTAGACAGATTGGTGAACTATATCGGACTGCAAAATAACTCTTGAGATCTATGGGACAAATGTTGGCTGAAAGCGGTACGCACCTGATGAAAGCCGAGGTAACCTTCGATGCTGTGCGTCGCGAAGAACACCTCTCCCTCGCACGTCAGTATCATTAGGAATCCATTTAACGCCTAAAATGTTAGATGTTGATTAGTGCAGTGGAAGCAGCAGGATTAAGAGGAAAAATCAACTTTGTAGTTTGCTTTTAAGATAACTAAATGAAGGCAAACCAATTGATCGTAATTTCACAAAAGCTTTATTGGAAGCTACCGTTTTCAAGCATCATCAGGCCAAAGTTGTTATGCTTATCTTTAGTCAATATAAGTAGAAGCTTAGTTTCCATAAGACCTTGTGTCGTTTTCTAAATTGTTGAATGGAGTTTAGACACTTCAAGTACATAAATAATAGGCAATAATGACTTGAAAGAAGAAAATAATTAATTAAAGCAAAGCCTCTAACAACATTATTTAATATGCAAATGAGACCTATTCTATGCGCCGACTACATTTGTTAAACGCATTGTATGAACTTCAACAATAGCTGGAAAATCAACATGTTTGCTTTATTCTTCTTTATGGCAAGAATTAATTTCTTTCGTTTGCTATGTGTTTCCCCGTTCAAAATAAGGTACGAACAAGTTAGTTTTGTTTGCCTGTATGTAATACACACGTTCTCGTTGACTGTGCGCTAGACAAATTACCTTTTTTTTGTCATTCATGCGTTGCGCGTATTTGCATACAAAGGCGATTATTTGTCCACCACGTTAAGTGGAGGAGCTTCTGTGGTTGTATGCGTCTCGTAGATATGCAAATGAGTTTATTGAAGCTTACCTGTAAGAACATCTCACCATCCAACGGAGTGTGATCGAATGCGGTGAGGTCTCGCGAACGGTGAAGACCGCCGTTTTCGTCTTTATCTTTATGCATTACAACTGAAACAAAATGTTGACGGTGAGTACGAATTCGTTAATTAGGACTTATTTGCAACGATAATAGGAGTTAGCTGGTAGGCATGTGTGTCTGCTACGTCAACATTTTTGGTCGCAATCAGTTAGCTGTGATAAAAGCAAGCATTTCGGATGATGTAATTCCAAAAATGTGAGTTGTACGCATCAGTCTAAGTCTTCTTACAAAGTAACATAAGAAGCTCACGTGTCTTGCAGCTTTTAGATTAGGAGGTTAGAGATAAGGTAATGGTTAAACGGACTGAAAATGAACAATTTGTAAACTTTAACGTAAACGTAAAAAAAAAAAAAAAATTTTTAAGTAAAACGTTCGACAACGTTACTGGACTTATGTTTCGAAAAGCTTCTCTGATTCGCTTCTTCATATTATCTAGTATTGTTGCAGAGGTGTGTTATAAACGAATTCATTACGTTTCCCTATAAAAAGAGATCCGGTGAAGATAAGTCGGGTGATCTGAGGTCCATTTGTTTTGAAAATATACATTTAAGAAAGCTCGTACCCCACGATGAAAATGTGCCTATGCCTGCTGTGGATATAAAATACAGGATATTCCATTTCAATTAAATAAGTTATTGATCTTCGATTTTTGAACACCTTGTATACGTTAGTAAATTTTTCGCTTCTTACCCATTTTTTTAGGCCGCAAAGATCATTTAAAAGCTTTCAGAGCAAAACCATAAACCGTTCTCTATCAGAAGCTTTTTCAATCAAAAAAGTCGATTGCTCCCTGGAAGTTACTGGTTACGATAAGACGGGCCAAAGATACGGATGAATACGATAAGAAAGTTCAAGAGGAGCTCGATCGTTCGACAATAGTAAAGCTTCGCCGGAAAGAGGAACAGATTCGAACAAGAGGAAGTAGTTTTAGGAAGTGATACATTCCGCGCTACAACCGATTCGTCGGTACAAAGAGATCAAAGTGAAAGCTTTCGGGATCCTCCAATTTTAGAATGGTGAAACGTGGTAATTTCCAAAATAAAGAAAATTTCGTCGAGTAATTGATGTAATGCAGCCCTGAAAAGGAATTAAACCTGGAATGATCGATTTCTAGTTTTGATCAGCTAGGTTTGACATTTTTTATCAGTCTATAATTATACAGGGCGATTAGGGTAGAACCCCCAATACTCAGAGAAGATGTTATGGGAATATAAATGATCGTGAAAGTTTAATAAACATATGCTCAAATACCAACAGCGTGGAAACAAAATCCTTCTTAGTGCGAGAATTACTTGCATCGCGAAGTCCAGGTAGTCCTGGTCTTGCGGTGGAAGATGTGGTAAAGCGTAAGTACAAGCTGCGTCGCAACCCGCCTCCAAACTAGGTTAGAACGCTTCCATATTCAGCATGTCCAGTTATTCCAGCGGCTGAATTTTTGCAATTGGATAAAAGAAACCCCACCCTTGACAAATACATCTTGTTCATTGATGAGTAAATTTTCCGTTCGTCTCACGAAATTTGCAGAGACTTGATAGACTCGTGTTTATTCGCCTCGTGAGAATGGGTTCGTGTTGCATACTGGTTTCCCCGAGAGTCTGTTTAGTTTTCGCTAGTTTCGTGAAGCGCACGGAATCCTTACTGATGAGACGCAATGGCATAAGCAACTGTCACAATCAGCATCTTTGCTCAAATGAAAATCCATACACTACGTTGGAAAGTACTTTTCAGCATTAACCTGTGGCGGTGTATGATTAATGATTAATGACTTGGCCCAGTTGCGCTAAATAATCGTCTTGCTGGAGCCACATATTTAGAGTTAAAAAAAATAATAATTTGATAGATCTACTGGACGCGTGCTATCAGTATGATGACGCTCCTGCTCATTTTAGTTCGTGCTGTGACCGATCATCTTAACAATCGCTTTCCACAACGCTGGATTGGCCGTGGTAGTTTTCATAATTGATCACCAATCGCGTACTTCAATCATGCACCCGTGCAATCTGCAAACGAGCTAATTTATGCATCGAGGCGGACGGCAGTGTCCTTCAAAATTTAATTTAATTTTTTACTGCTTTATAACTCGTGTGCTTTGCTTAGAATTTTGCTAAAAATAAAAATATCAAATAATTATAGCTTCGCGAAAATTGCTATCTCAGTAACCGTTAATATTCGAGCATATGTACAAGGTGGGCCAAATTCGATACTTTTAATAGGGAACTTATATTTCTAAAGAAATTAGACAAAAACTGACCTAAGCTTCTGGAGTTCGATTTTAAAGAGAAATCGATTGGTGAAATCCCTATTTTTATATCTTCCTTTATATAAGAGATACAGAGCGTTTCCTTAAAATGTGCAATTTTTAAAAACCCTTGTAACTTTTTTATTTGTGAAAATGCTTGATTTATGTAAAAACTATATTAGGGCGCTTTTTGACGCAGAATCCTACGCTCTAATTTTTTCTTTTTTTAAATTCCAATTTTTTGAGATATTATCGAGATTTGTGTTTTTTTATATGGAACACCCTATATATTTTTACACTATTGAAAAGCATATAGAATTACCTTTAGAATGATATAACACACTTGATATTTTATTTAAGCAATTATTAAATTTTTTGTTTTTCTTCATTTCACATTATTTTAAGATCAAGATTCCTAGAAATATACGTTCCCTATTAAAAAATCGAATTTGGCCCACCTTGTACATTAAAGTTTTTCGATAATTCATATCGCCCACAGTACCTTCTTTGAATGTAGGGGATTCTTCCCCAATCATCCTGCATAATGTAAAAGAATTGAATTACCCAACAATTTCCTCATCCTTATTGCAAAATTTAAAAAAAAATACCTGTTCATGTAAATCAAAAAAAATATCACGTTCATACGTTATTCCCGTTTAAAATTGCTCAGTTAATTGAGGAATCCATGTTCTCCGCGCTGTTATCACACGGAAAAACACACAAAGGTTGATTCACACAGCGAGGGTAAAGGTGAAATTCCGCCTGTACCTTCCTACAACGTTTAAGTATGCGGCTACCGGTGTTAAGCGATTATGATCCGAAGATTTATTTGCGGAAGACGTCAGTCGATGGCTATAATGCAGTTGCAATTTCATAAGCGGATTATTCTTTACGTACCAAACCGGTAAAAATAGCGCAAGAACACAACATGAACTTTATCTACTTCTATCGTTAGTTTTTCACGGTGCTTGACTGCTGAATTTCCTCGATAGAATGCATACGTACAGTCCTGGTGTACATTCCATGTACACTGCCGCTCAGTGAAGTTCGGCCATACAATAAAAATCTATTATATCACACTGTATACAATTATTAATACATAAAATTAGAAAAATATTAAGCATACACCCTTTTCTAAGGGTCAAAGCCATAAATTATTATGTAAAGTAGAAATATTGCGACGACCACAATAAAGTCCCTTTTATTATCATTCCAAGAATCTCTCGGAAGTACCGATCTTTCGAAACGGGTCGTTCGGGGATTATTAACGAACAATACATTTAGGAAATATACCGCAGCATCACTCTTGTTTATTTATCACGGGCGTAAAGATATAAATTTGCTTCGTTTTACTGTTAAACGTGTGTTGGTGTGCATCAAAATTGACTTAAAAATGGCACGTGGCAAGCCTACCAGTGTAGAAAAACGTTCACGCATTATTACGCTGTTTGAAGAAGGATATTCGAGGCGACAAATTGCTGAACAAATAAATATGTGAAGTTCAACAGTAAATGACATCATAAAGCGATATCGGACAACTGGAACTATAGAAAATCGTGTTCGTCCTGGAGCATCTAGGAAAACAACAAAAGCTGAAGATTTGAAAATTGTATTATTAAGCAAACGCAATAGAAAATTAACAGCGCCACAAATAGGAGCCGAAGTCAATCGCGGCCGTGAAGAACAAGTTTCGGCGAGTACGGTAAAACGTCGACTTTAACAAACGGACCTTCATGGACGCATTGCCATTCGAAAACCCTTATTATGTCGGGGCAACAGAGCAAAACGGCTACAGTGGACCGGTTCTCATCTAGATTGGTCGTTAGATGATTGGAAACACGTGCTTTGGAGTGACGAGTCAAAGTTTGAGGTTTTTGGGCAAAATCGACGAGTCTATGTCCGAAGATCTAAAACCGAAAAAATGATCCCGGACTGCATTGTGCCAACAGTGAAGCAAGGGCGTAGTTCTGCGTTAGTGTGGGGATGTTTCTCCTTTGCTGGGACGGGAGATTTATGCAGAGTGCAGGGTGTAATGAGGAAGGAAAATTATTTTGCAATACTCCAGAATCATGCAGCGCCATCGGGATTGCGTATAATAGGCCGTAACTTTACATTCATGCATGACAACGACCCAAAACACACTGCGTTAGTGTGTAAGAACTATCTAAAGGAGCAAGAAGAACAGCACACCCTGCAAGTAATGACATGGCCCCCACAAAGCCCAGATTTGAACCCGATAGAGTCGTTGTGGGATGAACTGGACAGAAGGATCCGAAAAATATGCCCAACTTCACAAGAACATTTACGGAATATTCTGCAACATGAATGGATTAATATTCCACAATCCGATTTAACAAAACTTATCGAAAGAATGCCTAGAATAGTTCGAGCGGTGATTAACAGCAAAGGAGGTTTTCTCGATGAAAAAAAAAATAATGTTCAGTATGTTATATTAGGCCAGAATAACTTTTTATTTATTTATTTTTGTCTTTTTTTACTTGTACATACAATAAAATTGCATTTTGTTTTTAGTTTCGTTTGTTTCTGCAACCTTTTCATGTTTTTTACTAACCGACCGAACTTCTTTGAACGGCAGTGTACGTATGTGTTTTCTACGTACCCATCGCACGAGATTAAGAAGAATTTTATTTAAGGTTGGATGTGTTCGAATCTACACAGATTATCTAAAAGTATTTGTCTCTTACGACATTTATAAATTTTAAAATTAATAGATAGTAGGTGCACATATTTATTAACAATTATATCTTGTTAGCAAAAAAAAATCTGCTTGTAAATATAATAATTATAAAGCGTAGCTTCAGAAACAACAAGTAATTTCGCAATATACATGAGCAAAGCTGTACCCATGCACTATGGCATGAGATGGTAAGAATTATGCAAAACATTTTCATCATTACTGCGTTGACTATATAACTGCATAATTCATCACTTCAGCTTAAAAAAAAAAAACAATCGTTGCTTATCTAGCAAAAATCTCGTAAGCTTATTAGCTCTGTTTGCTCGAGTTACCAAGATTGCTTGACAATAGGGAAATTGCATGAAATTCTATTTGTTTCATAAAAGTGAACTTTGTCATTTCGGGAAATTTGTTGGTGTTCGTTATATCCGAGTTCGTCCGTATTAACACGTCACCTCGCGATAGACCGAGCGCGTCGAAGAGAGAATCCCGCCGACCGTTGACGGCTTCGTCACGATGATGCTGCAATATGTCACGTTTAACCTATCTATTGAATAAACGTTTAATGGCCCCACGATTGGAGCGTGGCAGGTGTTATTATTATAATAGAATAAGTCGTCGATCCCATTGTGTCTGTTGAAAGCGGCCGATCATGCGTCGGGTCACGCTGTGTTGCACATCGAGGCGAATTCCTAATTATAATTATATTTGTGTACCCTTCTGGTGTAGACAAAATTCATCGGCCCCTGCAAATCGATGAAATGTTGCTGAATATATCGTTTTATCATATACGTAGATAACATATTGGAAAAAGATTGCGGCATATATATTTCTGGATGCATGACGCATCACTCGAGGAAAGCTAAGGCGCTTAATCTCGCCACTGATCTCGCCAATGATGAAAGTTTTCGCAACCTCAAAGCGCTGTTTCTTGTGTCTGGAATCAATTTAGAAGTAAATAATTGATGACAATTTTTAACCTGCCACCTCTGCATTTGCTGGTACGGGCAAGAGACCCAGCACGGGCTTACCATGTGAATATCAATATGCGACAACATATTGGGAAGCCCACAAGCGTATTTCAAGTGGAAATTTATAATACCACTTTATGTGCCCGAAAATTGTTGTAAACCTTGAACGGAAAGAACAGGATCTTTATAGTAGCCGACAGCTAAGCCGCTGCAAAAGCATGCAATGCGTCCGAAACAACGCCAGGAATGGTGCAGGAATGTATCCTGAGGAAAGAAGGCAATAAAAAGCCCACTCCTGCTGATTAGCCACAAGCCCTCCCTTGCGATGCATTTGAAGATGGCTAACGCGGAGATCAAAAGCAAAGCATCAGACGCAGGCTTTCCTGAAAGGATCCTTATAAGAAAAATCGGAGGAATTACTTGCCACGAGCGAATCCGATGTTGTATTGTGCACTGGTCACTGTCCACATAAAACGGGATTCGTACCTGAATTAGCATGTAGAGGTTGCGGTGAGGAAGAAGAAACTCCTCTACACCTTATGGGACATTGCAAAGCATGAAGCAGCATAGCGTACAGCGGCTTAGGGGCATAACAAATTGACACGGGAGAACTCTTAAATATAGAGCTGAAGAAAATTCTGGACCTTTTAAAAGCTGAAAATGGTTATTAGGAAAATTGCGCATGCCTTCAGGATTATTAGACATTATTACTTGCTTGCTTACCACCAAAAAATACATTTGTTTAAGCGCATTTTCTCGGTAATATGGTGTATAAACAATTTTAATTACTTTTGTTTTTTGTACGTATGGTGACGGTCCAACTGGGTATATAAGCTTCTTATGTTACTATCACCCCCTGGCCATAAGGGGTGAAACGCAGTTGATTGTTTTCCAACATGCGAATGTCGGCTCGGAATTGTGCCGGATTTACCAGGAAAATTTGACCTTATTGAGGCTCGAACGTACAGCGCTTAACCCTGCCCAATTGGATAGGGTTAAGACTAATTAGTCGCAGGCCTTCTTACCACGGTACCAATGAGGCGAAGAAATTACAAATTCTATTAAATAACTGATACAAATGTTACGCTGTACTCAGGGTGAAAAGATATCACATACCGCATGATTCGTAAGACCCATCGAAATTATTATTATTTAAAACTCACGTTTTACTCAGATAATGAAAAAGTTCTTATATTTGCTAACTCAAGTGCACTGTTACTATCTCCATCAATCTCTTCATTTACATTGAATGTCCTTTATCAGCTATTTATCGCAAACAAGGTTTACAAATATCTTAAAATAGGCTAAATATATTTTTCCGAGAATGATTATTGCACCCTCACCAGGTGTTTTTTTTTTAATAAAGTTACTCTGCTGTGATCAACAGCTTCTCACGTTGCCCTGTATTTTTCGACAACGTAAAGGAATTAACATAAATTAATAAATTAATAACTACTTCAATATCGTAATGTGTATAGTGAAATAAGTTCCTCTTCCGGCATTATCGTTGGCTGGTGATATACATATATTTAACAGACTAAAACGGTCGAGATAGAAAGGAGAGGACTCGGTTATGTAGACCGGTGTTACCAAAACGTACCTCAGTGCACGTGGCTGAACAACGCTAACCGACTGTAATCGTGTTGGTTTGATGGGAAGCACCAAAGAGAGATAATAAGAGAATTAAGGTACAAGTGCTCATATATTTTAGGATTTTGCGTTTTGCACGTGCTTGTGTAGCGTAGTTGTAAGGTTGGCTGCTTCTACAAAATTGAAGGCTCCTCTGTAGCATCTGTACACGTTCCTTATTTTGTGGTGAAGTCGTGAGGACTCTAAGTTTTGATGGAGTTGCGAATTCTTGTGTTTTGCTTGGAGCTTTGGGAATTCTGCTTCTCGTTTGGAGTCGTGAGGACTCGGCGTTTTGTTTTGTGAGTCATAAGAAACACTTTTTTGGTGCCTCTTAAACAATACTTGATTCAAAGAACGATAAGTTATCTGACCATTGTTCTCTTACGCAATAGATGTATACGTGCATCAGATATGATGTTAAATTAGAAGTGGGTATTTCCGCTGATTCCTAGAATTTATTAAATATAACGGGGATGAT
>LR737387.1:16375006-16414650 GCA_902655005.2 Marronus borbonicus | reverse complement strand
TGATGGTATCACATTTGCTTAGAAAATGTTCTGTCCTAGGACAAATACTCAGATTTTGAAAAAGTTCTTATACTGCTAACTCAAGTGCATTGTTACTATCTCCATCAATCTCTTCATTTACATTGAATGTCCTTTATCAGTTATTTATCGCAAACACAAGGTTTACAAATATTTTAAAATAGGCTAAATATATTTTTCCGAGAATGATTATTGCCCCCTCACCAGGTATTTTTTTTTTAATAAAGTTACTCTGCTGTGATCAACAGCTTCTCACTTTGCCCTGTATTTTTCGACAACGTAAAGGAATTAACATAAATGAATAACTACTTCAATATCGTAATGTGTATAGTGAAATAAGTTCCTCTTCCGGTATTATCGTTGGCTGGTGATATACATATATTTAACAGACTAAAACGGTCGAGATAGAAAGGAGAGGACTCGGTTATGTAGACCGGTGTTACCAAAACGTACCTCAATGCACGTGGCTGAACAACGCTAACCGACTGTAATCGTGTTGGTTTGATGGGAAGCACCAAAGAGGGATAATAAGAGAATTAAGGTACAAGTGCTCATATATTTTAGGATTTTGCGTTTTGCACGTGCTTGTGTAGCGTAGTTGTAAGGTTGGCTGCTTCTACAAAATTGAAGGCTCCTCTGTAGCATCTGTACACGTTCCTTATTTTGTGGTGAAGTCGTGAGGACTCTAAGTTTTGATGGAGTTGCGAATTCTTGTGTTTTGCTTGGAGCTTTGGGAATTCTGCTTCTCGTTTGGAGTCGTGAGGACTCGGCGTTTTGTTTTGTGAGTCATAAGAAACACCTTTTTGGTGCCTCTTAAACTAGGCTTTGAAACTCTTGATTCAAAGAACGATAAGTTATCTGACCATTGTTCTCTTACGCAATAGATGTATACGTGCATCAGATATGATGTTAAATTAGAAGTATTTAAGCAGGTATTTCCGCTGATTCCTAGAATTTATTAAATATAACGGGGATGATACACCATATTCAAATTGCATTGAATAATTTTATGCAGCCGCCATAGCACGTTATAAGAAAAGATGATTTATATAAAAGTCTACTCGCTTTTTTAATCTCCCCATCATTAGGAAATAGTACGTTATTATTATTATAGTTGGGCCATGGTTGGGACATGGTTGGGCCATGGTTGGGCCAATGCTTTTGGTCGTTGCGACCTTAATAGATCTATTGTAACAAAATGCTTTTGTTGAGTGTTAGAATAAATGACGGCTTTTAATAAACACCTTGGAGGATCTTCTTTCTCCAGTTTAGTACATGCGAGAAATGGCCTACTAAAATGTCGGTGTCGTGTGCGACTGATGGTATCACATTTGCTTAGAAAATGTTCTGTCCTAGGACAAATATTGGCAATTGTGCCTATTAACAGCGCCATTAGGAGAAAGCGATGTTTTATAAGAATAAAATCCTGTTATTTAAATTTATGTCCGTCATCAATTCGCAAAATTCAACACGTCGGTGAAGATCATCTCTCAATAATTCGTGATTGGAATGGGTTTGCGAGGGTGAAATTTGCTTTGACTCAATATAGGATGTACGGCATCCACGTCATGTTTTCAAGTACCCTTTGTTCGTTTGACCTTTTTGACTTTCCATCAATCAATCTAATCTTTAATCTTTCAAGGGAAAATGTATATATATATATATAAAGGCAAGTTCATTCCTCATTTGCGAGTTCCTCATCCACTCATCCACTTAACAGTGGACTGTTTGCAAAATTTTGAATATAGTGGTTCTTGATTATTAGTCGCAAGTGTGTTACTTACAATTCAAACAAACCAAGCAAGGAAGTGTGAAACCGTGAGTATTTATCTTTCATTTTACATAACTACTGATCCGGGTGTAAAGTAACATTTGAATACTTTCAATGCAAGTTAATAAATATAGTGAACACAGAAATAACGAGAAAATTAATTGAGCGTTTTAGAAATAACGGTTGTAATTAATCACTAAAATGTATTGTTTCTTGTCTTGACCGATTAAGGGACAATTTTTCATCTCCCCAACAACTGCGCGGAAAACTCACACAACGTCGTCATATGGAGGATGAAACGATGAAATTTATGTAAAGTTTCGAAATTGTGCTGACAAAAGCACAATTATTATACAAATAATAATTCACGTTTATGCCTTTTTGTTTATTTTCTTTCAATTTATCTTTGGTTCCTTGAACAAGCATTTAAGGATTGAAGTCTACGATTTAATAAAGGGTTAACAGCATTAAGTAAAGTATGGAACACCATAAATCTTAAAAGCAAACTTATTTTTTATAACGCCAATATACTGATCTTTACGTTTTTAATTTTCACAATTTATCACGCGATTTATCACTACATGACAATCGCCGATAAGAAAAATGTAAAACAAATTGCTAACGAAACCTGAAAACGTTAATAATAATGATTTATTGATTTCATTGTATTTAAATTTTCACAGGTTACAGCATAACTGCAGCATCAAGTAACGTACATATCAGGTAAGTGAATTTCAGATATTTAATGAGAATAAAATGGAAGGCGATATGGAGTTATTCATTCGCCTAATTGAATTTACTGCCGTTATGTTTGAAAATAAGCCAGTGCTCTGAAATTGTGACTTTCTACGCGCAAATTTTTCGAGAATTCCATTTCTAACCACAGAATTTTTAAATTTTCGTTCCAAATGGCTTCTAAGGAATTTAAACGATCCGCCTTTATTGGCGGATTACTGGAGAGAATTTTGTGATATTTTCACCATTATCATAAGGAGTTCGTTTATTTTAAACCTTCAGACCATTTAATGCGTTTAGATTCCACCAAGTAAAAATCATATTTTCCATCTTTAGACTTCTTCCTCCCATAGAGTTCCATCCCTGGAAATGTCTTGATTTCCCATGATTCTCTTATTCTATTCCAAATATTTGCCAATTCGGTAAATATTGTCACTTTGTAGGATGCAAAAGACATCCTCAAAAAAGCAAACACCCTCATTAAATTGATCTCGATAATTTAATACGAACTTGCATTTTCCATCCGAATGTATTTGCGAATCCATCAAGTTTATCTGGCAGTTCAAATAAAGTTCTGGTGCAAGGATTGGCATTAAAACTAAACCCTCTTTTTTTTTTAGCATTCTCGCGCATAAATATCGTTTTCTCGATTGCAACACTTTCGTCATTTTGATTTATTTTTTATTCTGTTGCGCGCTATGTGGCCATATTGTTTTTACATGAGATTTTGGAACATCATAGAGAGACTTTCGAAAAATCGTAATGGGGGCTACTCACGTTATTCGACGCAAAATATTACTCGATTTTGATAAAATTCTATTTTTGAAGTGGATAGGAGTCTATCAGAGATACATTTTGAAATTATTTCCATAGTGACATTAGTCAAACAAGCGTCTCAAGGATTCTTCGAAAACAGAGTTAGTAGCGATAAATAAACACCTTATTATTTTGTTTAGTGATGAGTGCAGGCTTCCCAACAATGAATTTTTTAGTCGACATAATTTTCAATATTATTCCAATTCCAATGCAAATCAAGAATTATTAGTAATCAGTGGGGTGGAATAATGGGTTGATATTTAATTGGCAATTATTGTGGATGGATGGAAAAACATTTAAATGGAGTATTCTTTTTAGACTTTCTCAGAAATCAATGTTCAATCTTATTAAAAGAAATTCCTATTTCCAAAACCGATGGATTGTCAGAAATGAATCTCACAATTGGCTCCTAAGATCACCCGATTTAACTTCGCCGGATTTCTTTTTAAGGGGACACAACACCAGATAATATAAAGGAGCGCAGCAGAGAAGTTGTAACGTGCAATTTTTGCAGCCACCCTGTACTCTGATAATCTTGCGAACTTTCCCCCTCCAATGCACTACCAACTTGTTTTGTAGCTAGGCAACCCATTCTTTTTTTTATTATTTATTTAGTTTGTTTTTTTTTGCGTCTTTACTAGCACCATCCTCGGTTACCCACTAATTAGGTGGCTCCTGCCGCAGGAGCCAGAATCTTTTATTATATATATCGCGACCTACGACCGTCGCCGACTGGGCAAAGCGGCCACAATGCCATATAAGTTTCAACAACTCCAGAAGTGCGTGAAAGTTAAACGATAGTACCTTTGGAACTCCTACCCGGCGTCATCAGCGTGGTTCCGAACGTATTTCTACCTCCTTCAAGAGCGACGAACCAGGGGTGTCTCTTGGCGCCATCTAGCCTTAGATCCGCGACAAAAAGCGGGTACAATTTCCCAACCAACTCTCGAACAGTTCTTGGATTGCTGGGTGTTCCATTGAAATTAAACAAGTTCATATTTAAATGTTAGCAAGCGTTATGTCCGCGCCCTTGTATTTATCTTTTTAACGTTCCCGTTTTCAAAATATAATAAATTTGCCGATATTAAGGCGAGCAGGCGCGTATAGTATACCGCCAACTATAAAATTTGAGGGGCGAGGGGAGCGAGAGACGGCAATAACTTCGGAAAGGTTCGGCTCGATGTTGTGTCCACAGACTAAACGTCGTTCAGTGTACCTACTCGCTATATTGTACTTGATACCCATAAGCCCATTTTACAATTACTACTGCATGTAATATATATTTTTTATAGAAATGGGGGCTATAATAACGACTCTGAACAATAAAAGAAGAAACATTCTACTGACCAACGATAATACCTTAAAATTCCCAGATTTAGAACCAGGTGAAGCGCAGTTCTCAGACAAACCTGAAGAATTGATTAAAGATCTTCTCTGTCAAATCTATACAGTCATTCCAAATTTGGCTTTTGGTGGTACCTCTACCGTAATTATTGTGTGCGTTATAAGGAAACTGATAGATTTTTTACGTTCCGAAACATCATCTGAAAATTCAATGTTCATGACAAATACCGAAAGAAAAATAATTAAAAAATTCCATTGTTTGTTGGAAACGGATATGAAGAGTCTAAAAAGTAATCTGAAATGTATCAACGATCAGGACTTGTCGAGCGCATCAAAGAAAACGCGTTTGCTTATTGCGGAGGATACTTGCTTCAAGTTGCTGCAGAATTTTCGCAATGACGAATTTTACTTGAAGCAGCATCCACTTGTTTTTGCACAGTTTCTCGCGTCATTTGTGGCCATATACGTACCAATCGCTCTTGCGTCCTATAAAGTCGACCCGACAACAGTTGCTCGAGAAGTCTGTGCGGAGAATATGCGCCAGTTAGAGAGTACAGTGAGATATTTCAAAGATGAAGCAATAAAAGAAAGGCTCTCGTACATTCATGTATATAGTTTGTACAAATATACTTGGATGTACGATAATTTCGTAGGAAATGGACGCACACAGTTTTCTGTATATGCCATTTTCCTCGGATCGATTCCTCTCCTATTATCTGAGGAAGAAGTTGTTTTATATCGCGCCCAGATTGTCGAAAAGTACGAAAATTATTTCGATAAAATTCTGGATGTATTTCAAGATGTAGAATTATGAATTATGTACATGATAATAATAAACTATCCTTGTTCCAAGCATTTGTGGCTTTATTTATTTATATTTATCCCATATACATTTGTAGTGCTTTAACAAACCTAAACGTTTAGCATGCAACACATACAAATCTCGAAATAAGATGGAAATTGTTAGTAAAAATTACGCAGGTAAGTACAAATTAACAAAAAAAATCATCGTATTTGCTTCTTTCTTCTAAGTCCATTCGTTAGCTGCGCCGATGGTGCGCACCCGAATTTGCCTACTCTAGTCATTAGTCATCTTGAAGAATTTGAAGATCAGGTCTAACAGTGTATCAAAGAAGGATAAGGATTTTATCCATCAGATTTAGCCATTTAGAGATCCATTTAGCCATCAGATTAAAAATACAGGCCCGTATTTTCATATCTTATTGAATGTGAAGGGGCGCTGTTAAATGAACTTTTGGTGTTCCTTATTTCGAATCTGCATTTAGTTTTGTTGTAACACGGAGGGCCGTCAATGAAAGATTTGCAGTCTCTCTCTCTAGGCGCCCTCTAGTGCCAAGAAACAGATACATGTCGCTTATTTTCCCCAATTAAGGGACATTTATACCATTTACACCCTAGGAAACATCGCTGAATACTTCCACGGTTATTGTGGCGCAAAACCTGGTCGTCAGAAAGGCAGTGCTCTGCTTTTGAGATCAAAACTTGTCGTTTTACCTCCAGATCGTGAAGTATTCTTCGGTAATTATTATAGAAGCTACAATTCGATGCACTCCGTAAAAGAGAAAGAATTTTGAGCTGCTAGGAGGTGCTGTAAGAGAAACTCGCAAAAGGACACTCTTTTTGCGAGTTTCTTCTTCTGCTGCCTTCCAGCGAAATGAAATAAAAAGTGTCGAAGTTATTTTGAATAACGTTTCGATGAAACTGGATGGAAAGATAATAATGTTATTCAAATTAAAGATTTTCAAAGAAAAACGATATTCCATTGTTAAAGAAAAGTTTGAACTGCGCTAACCGAAAGTTGTTTGCCTCCTATAATACTTCAATGAGGGGTGTTGATTGTTCTGATCAAGTTGTTAATACATACGGTAAAGGAGGCCACTCCCCACAAAAACTTCAGCAGCAACTGTAATGCCGAATATGTCGTCATGGAGCACGTTGGCGGTACATAAAATGTAAAAAATCCATTGTGTTTGGAGCGAAAACATTTCACAATCAGCAGCAATGTTCACGATAAAAGCATTTAAGTGTTAAGTAAGTTTTGATACTTTGTTCACCCATTGTGCTCATTGGAGTACGCATAATTATATCCAAAATCATTCTTTCATTCTTTAGATCTTCAACTCTTACGCAAGAGGTAATAATTTGGCGCGTTTTCAATTAAATAATACGAAAAAAGCTTGTCTATGAAAAAAAAAAAAAAATTCTTGGGATCGAGTGAAGGCAGACTTCATCCGAGAGAAACATTTTTAAAATTGTCCGCCCGAAAATCATGACAAAAATCAAATTCTTTATTGAATCTGCTCCTCTTTACTAGCTGGTATCTCTTGCTTTGTAACCATCGCGTATGAATGCTTGGCGAACTGTTTTGCAGCAAACGTATGTTGCTTGTTGTCTGGTAATTCTTAAGAGCGGGAAGACTATGTCCCCGTATTTGCGCGGTCTTCCGAAAACTCGTTTATGTGTTATCCTCGTGCCATTGTGTATCGGCTTTAACTCAAAAAATATACAAATTCCATATTCTTTTTAGGCATACAATTTTTAGGGAGTTAAAATATTTTTTATAAGTTGTTAGCTGATTAACACCGGAAATAGTAGAAATGTCTTTTGGGTGATGTCGTGTAGATAATGTTTTACTTGACGTTTCGCTGACCATGTTGTCAGCTTCTTCAGAAAAATTTCAGAATTTTTTTTTTTTAATTTAGAAATCTTCTGAAGAAGCTGACAGCATGGTCAGCGAAACGTCAAGTAAAACATTAAGTACACGACATCACCCGAAAGACATTTCTACTATGGATTGCGGTCGTGAAAGCCTACACTTAACTATTTAACACCGGAAATACATCTTATTGAGACTCCCTGCTCGAGCAAAACTTAATTGGTGAAAGAACCACGTCCCCAAAGAAGAATTTTATAAAAATTGAGACTGAAATTCTTAAAGAGATAATGCCCAAAGGTCGTTTTCAATATTTTAGTTCTACACCTTATAGTATTCCCGCCAACTAGGAACAGCCCGTATAAGTGTGCGCATGTAGTCGGTGTAAGACATATGCAAAATATGTAAATTCGATCAAAACCGACGATATGTTCCCAGTCGTTGAGGATTCGATCAATTAGCATTTGCATCATTAAGTAATCGGATTCTCTAATTCGAAACACGTACCGCTAGGTCATAAATACTTCATCGCGTGGCATATGAATTTTCAACTACAGCAATTACCGCGATATTTATTAGACTGCGGCTATGGACATCACAATAATCATATATTCGCATCGCTTGCACAAGCGATAAATGGCGTATTTTATAGATCAGAGGTTATACATTCACGTACGCTCCGATTAACGGATCGCAAAGGAAATTTTGCGGTTCGCGAGACGTACATATATTAAAATTACTACCTGTATAAAAAAAAAAATTTGCCATTAGCGTTTTCGATGCTCTGGTGGTATTAAATGGCATGTTGATTCTTGAATAAAGACGAATCAATATTATCCGGCACACACGATAATTTTTTACTTTAAAGGGATACCGATACAGAACAAGCTAATTAAGTGAAGAAGAAGCAAATAAAGCATTTTATAATCATTATAAGGAAGGTGGTGTAACAATCGTAGCAACTAAATTGCTTTAGGAGCCATTTTCTTTGCATCCTGTTTGGTTTTTTTGTGTATTTCGCGATATATTTTGTACACTGCCGTTCAGAGAAGTCGGTTGGTAAAAAACATGAAAAGGTTACAGAAACAAACGAAACTAAAAACAAAATGCAATTTTATTGTATGTACAGGTAAAAAAGACAAAAATAAATAAATAAAAAGTTATTCTGGCCTAATATAACATGCTGAACATTATATCTTTTTTTTCATCGAAAAAACCTCCTTTGCTGTTAATCACCGCTCGAACTATTCTAGGCATTCTTTCGATAAGTTTTGTTAAAACGGATTGTGGAATATTAATCCATTCATGTTGCGGAATATTTCGTAAATGTTCTTGTGAAGTTGGGCATATTTTTCGGATCCTCCTGTCCAGTTCATCCCACGACAACTCTATCGGGTTCAAATCTGGGCTTTATGGGGGCCATGTCATTACTTTCAGGGTGTGCTGTTCTTCTTGCTCCTTTAGATAGTTCTTACTAACGCAGCGTGTTTTGGGTCGTTGTCATGCATGAATGTAAAGTTACGGCCTATTATACGCAATCCTGATGGCGCTGCATGATTCTGGAGTATTGCAAAATAATTTTCCTTCCTCATTACACCCTGCACTCTGCATAAATCTCCCGTCCCAGCAAAGGAGAAACATCCCCAAACTAACACAGAACTACGCCCTTGCTTCACTGTAGGCGCAATGCAGTTCGGGATCACTTTTCGGTTTTAGATCTTCGGACATCAACTCGTCCATTTTGCCCAAAAACCTCAAACTTTGACTCGTCACTCCAAAGCACGTGTTTCCAATCGTCTAACGACCAATCTGGATGAGAACGGGCTCACTGTAGCCGTTTTGCCGTGTTGGCCCGACGTAATAAGGGTTTTCGAATGGCATGCGTCCATGAAGGTCCGCTTGTTGAAGTCGACGTTTTACCGTACTCGCCGAAACTTGTTCTTCACGGCCGCGATTGACTTCGGCTGCTATTTGTGGCGCTGTTAATTTTCTATTGCGTTTGCTTAATAATACAATTCTCAAATCTTCAGGTTTTGTTGTTTTCAGGATGCTCCAGGATGAACACGATTTTCTATAGTTCCAGTTGTCCGATATCGCTTTATGATGTCGTTTACTGTTGATCTTCTCATATTTATTTTTTCAGCAATTTGTCGCCCCGAATATCCTTCTTCAAACAGCGTAGTAATGCGTGAACGTTTTTCTACACTGGTGGGCTTGCCACGTGCCGTTTTGAAGTAAATTTTCTTAAAACTTTCGCGCAAAAACAACAGATGCACATCAACACACGTTTAACAGTAAAACGAAGCAAATTTATATCTTTACGCCTGCGATAAATAAACAAGAATGATACTGCGGTACATTTCCTAAATGTATCGTTCGTTATTAATCCCCAAACGACCCGTTTCAAAAGATCGGTACTGACGAGAAATTCTCGGAATGATAATAAAAGGGACTTTATCGTGGTCGTCGCAATATTTCTACTTTACATAATAATTTATGGCTTTAATCGCTTAGAAACGAGTGTATGCTTAATATTTTTCTAATTTTATGTATTAATAATTGTATACACTGTGATATAATAGATTTTTATTGTATGACCGAACTTCACTGAACGGCAGTGTAGATTAATGGAATCTTCATTGGACTTCACATTGTTATAGCTCCTCAAACTATTCGCTCATCCAAAAGATTTACAACTCAATTCACTAAAGAGGTCATTAAGGAGGTATATTAAATAGTAACGGACCTAGATCAACCCTTGAGGTGTACCTGAGGTTATGGCGTAATCCCATGGAAAAAAAAACATTACTTGTTCTCTATGAGAGATATGATGCGATAAGCCGTAGAAACAGTTCGAAAAGTTTTGCAAATAATATGCGCTGATCAATGATGACTTTGCATAAATTCGTAATAGAGCACACCGATTTCTTCTTATTTATCAATTTATCAGTTTCAGTAGTAATATGTTGGATAGCATGAGCTAGGCTAGCTGTTATGGATCCTTTCGTCGTAAATCCAGGTTGATGAGAAGATATCATGAAGCTGATATTTCTATTGACCAAATTAGAAGCAATATTAATAATAACTCTAGCTATTATTAATATGGAAGTTGAAACCATTGAATTAAATAATACAATTAATGGATAAACAACATGTTCTCGTATCTTATCGTTACCACATGTCATGTCCGCAAATACTTGGACTATGTACTTTAGAAAATTCTTCAGCAAAAACTTTTACAATTTCCTGCGGGTGAAATATTTCGTATTGATCAGAAAACGTATCATCTGCTTTTCCTTTTATTGTCAACGGATGCCCAGAATGATTTAGGCTTACTTTCACCGTTCTTATGCAATTATTAAAAGTATACCGCACCTCAATTTTAAGAGCCTTACAAACGACTTAAAACTCTTTGCGATCAGATGGTCATCAGCTCCGTACGATTCGCATCTCTTAAAGTAAAATTCTTTGAGGCCAATAAGATGCTTAACATCGTGCCGCACGGAGTAACGTTTATTGGAAGTTCGACGGAAAGATACAAAGAAATCGAGCAGCGAATAAATTTCTTTGTAGAGAGAGTCAATAAGCAGGATCAACATCGCTGTTGCATAACGCCATTTATAACAAAGGCAAATTTGCTCTTCTAAAACAACATCCTAAATTATCGTTTATTTTTCAATTTTTTGTGGAAACGTTTTGAATCGTCATCGTGATAAAGAAGGCAAGATGAACTCATCAGCATCAAATATATAATAGGAACATCTTATGCGGGATTATTAAACAATAGAATTGGAAATTTAATTAATGAATAATTACAATAACAAGTGAAGGGAACGATTAACGATTATTACCTGCACCGATTTAATTTACTCAAAATAACAATGCGAATCGATAACAAATTTTCTTTATAGAAAACGGCTTTTAATCGGTTCTACAAAAGTACACAGTTTAGTCTATCTTATCAGTTACGGTATTACAATATGATGACAATTAATAATTGGTATTACAATACACATATTAACCAAAAAAAATCTCTTCCTTGCTTCTTGAAATATGCGTTTGAACAAGCAACAAAAATCTTTATCTTAATTAAATTGTAGAAAATCACTATTGTGTAACATCACCTTTCTTTCTAATTACGACTTCAATTCTTCTTGGCATCGTGTGAACTTACAATTAGTCCTGACAATCTTTAGGTGTACATTCATCCCAATTTTCTCGCAGTTTTTATTCTAATTCTGAGATTGTTCTTGGACGACTGGCACGCAACTTTCTTTTCATGTTATACCACAATGTTTCTATTGGTGCCAATTCTGGGCTACCAGACACTTACTCTAAGAGTGGAATATTATTGTCTGAGAACCATTTTAGGGCCATTTTGGACGTATGGCAACGTGCACCGTCTTATTGGAAAATAGAATCTTCTCCAGCGCCCAAAGCGTCTTCCACAGTTGGTAACAATGAATCTATTGAAATATTTAAATATTTTTCTGTATTGAGGATTCCGTCAATAGAGTGTAGTTTTTCAACGCCAAACAGCACAACAGAAGCTAGAAAGTTTACCTTCCCTTTCAAGCATTCTGGACGGTATGTTTCGTGTTTTTATCGAATGAATCTCCTTCGACTATCGCCCACAGAAACCCATTACTTCAATAAATCCGATTTTATTGGTTGGGAAGCCAACTTTTACGTTATTTAGAACATTTCAATCTGTTTTTCTTTTGTTTTGCTGTGAGTGATGGTTTTTCCTTAGCTTAAAGAAATCAGTACTTTTTTTTAAAATTTTTGACTCGTAGAATAACAGAATACCCAAACCTTGTACGATCCAAATCCCAAAATGTTGAGCTTCTCGTTGTTGTTCTCCAATTGCTTCCACTCCACAATATGCTTATTTATCCGTAGTTAGCGTGCCTATTTTCCCGAATTATTATTAATACTTCAAGTGAAAAGAACAAATAATTGAATTATTTAATTGAGTAAAATCACAATAACTGCTCAAATTGCTGTCCCTTTACTTCTTGATAATATCTAAGTCTATTAACAAAAGCGCCGGTACATTCTGCAGATATCCCAGAGCAATCAGGACAATTAACATAAATGTAGTTTCGTCTGAAGAAACAGTGTTTCTTGCAAAATTTTGATCAGCTTCAGTTCTTTCCGTCGTTACGCTCAAAATCGTCTTCTAAGAGTTCATGGTTTGTAGAGGTGATACTGATCCTTCAGACACATCATGATCTGCTGCAAGTTGCCTGATTGAGGTTTGTGGTATTTCATGTACATCTAGTAAAACTTGTCATCAGTTGTAGCTGTTTTCCATCCTCCGAGGGTTGGACGACTTTTTGCACTTTTTAGTTCATCATCGAATCATTGTACTGCACGCGATGCTGCAGATCTACTCATTGGAGGTCTGTTTAGATGGCTGTCGTTATGCACATGGCAAGCTTCAGAATGCAATCACCGAATCCAAGAATTTTATTCTTCTTCTTCTTTTATTCTTTGACAGACACTTGTTTCGGTAGAAACTAAGTCGTGACTCTACCTGCCAAATGGCACGACACTAAACCTAGGTTGCCATTTGAAAAAAATTCAAGATGGGTGCGCAAGTCGCACAAAACAAATGAAGCTCGCCAAGATGATGCAATACTATTTACGCGCCTTGTATATGTAGTACATCTTACCCAATTTTAAGTTAATTGTTACGTATTATAAGAGTTAATGAGCTGAAAATGAGGATCATCAGTTCTAAGGAATGAAAGGGTTGGTCGCCTATATAGTCGAACGTCATTTGTCTAAACAAAAACGGGCCTTATATAATAACTTGTTTGTGTAACCCACTTACAAATATTGCTTTATACGTTGTAAGAAAATTAACATTGATTACAGTATCTATTCCGGTAATCCCTCTTTAACCGGTATTAGTAGAATCTTAGAAAAGCCACCTTCTCATCCAATGAGAATATTCCGCTTGATTAAATACTTGCAAATCGCAGACGGCATTAGCTATTATTAAGAAAGTATCAGCCTAAATCCTTCGAGCTAATTCCGAGCGAATTGCGCGCGATTGTGTATACTTATCGTATTTTCGACCAAACACTGATCAACGCGTACTTACGTATTTGCATCTTTTTTGTATATATAGAATGACTAATAGTTTAGCAAATATATTATATACAGGCTATAATACATAATTATTATCTTATATTCATACCAAATTTGACATGATAATTTTAGAACGTTCTCTTTAAAGAGTGTCAAATGGTATCATGTCAATTTTTTCCATTTATTTGTGTTGCTTATCCCGTCTAAGTTGCAAGTAATTGCGATGTTCCTGTATAATACTGAAGAAAAGTTGGAGCTACGAACATTTCGCAGAAAGCACGCCCATTCATTGTTATTAACTTGGTGCTTACTCTCTATTCTTCTCTGCATTTTCATCGGATCATTTTCGACTGTAGAAAAGGAAAATGTGATTTTATTTATAGTTCAAGATTAGATTTATCGAACCCAGTATGCGAATTATGGAAACGTCTGATGTGAGGGTTTTCCCTTTTGTGTGCCAACACTTCTTCCATATCGAACTGTAAAATGAAAGAAAGGGAAAATTGTTAAGAAAAGTAGAGATCTAAGCTAGAGTAGATTCCATGAACAAAGAAGATCGAAGTAAAAGTCACCAAAAGGGATATGAAAAAAATTAAAAGCTTTTGTCTGATTACAGCGATCAAAATTAAACAATACTTAAGCTCCTCCAGAATATTTGATGTTAGGCGAATGGCGAATTGTTTTTTTCCATCGCTGCTTCCACTAGTCGCTTCATTGATTTATGAAATACTTTCCAATTTGACAAGATAAATAAACCTAAATTCAGAAAAAAAAAAGGAAAGATTATAATATCCTTTCATATTGTACGCTTTAATCTTTGCTCTAATTATGACACATCTTTAAGACTATTTAAAATTAGCTTTCTTTATCTGTAATTTCCTTACAATGACCTCATTTTTATTACATAAACCACCAATTTTCGTATAAATATTTCGCCTATAATCTCCATGGATGTTGGTAAATCATCATTACCGAAATACCACGTACACAATATCCAAATAATTCCACCATTTTCGTCTTAATTGTTTTCTAATCGGCATTTTCGTTAATCCCGAAACGTTAATACAATGGAGTGACGTTTCGTTCTACGATTAGATGGTATTACGACGTACGGATAAGCTTCGTCCAACAGCGAACATCGTCTTAAATAGAAATCTCCTGCCGTAGATCCTTTGAGCTGAACGTCTCAAATACAATAAACAAACGATGTAATTATCGTGATTATCCTCACGTTTCGAGGATTGATTCACGCGATTGCTATGAAAACATTTATTTAAATACGAGTCCGTCATTAATACCTGCCAAATTCGTTGGGTAATTCCGTAAAGTCTGTTAACCTTTCACATTCTGATATAAATATAGCATGTCCATCATAACATGTCATCTAATGTCGCTCAACTGTGTACTATTTGCCTTATGACGCAGAATTATTTACTGAGAAGTCACGGTTATGTGACGAAATTAATACAGATAAAAAGCCATTTACAGTTGTGACTAATTTTGGCTAATTGTACATTAGGAACAAGGTATTTGCAGAGTCCTTAGTGGCTAAATTAAGGAAGGGACTTCACTTCAAATTTTGTAGTGAAGTCCCTCACTACAAAATTTTATAAAGATTCAAAAATCACATTCCGAATTTGAGGGTAACTTACAGGGTTCTCGTTTATGCAAAAAGCAGAGTATAGCTTTAGGCTTAGCAAAAAATTTTCAACTTAAGCGCGCTAAAAATAACGACATAACATAATAAAGGAAACCGACGATTAAATTTTAACAAGTATGAGGTACTCCGCTGTAAGGTAAGTGTTTAAATTGCCTTCTTCTTGGATACACTTTTCCAATCTTTGTGTTAATGATGATTATTGCGGAATTTATCAGCAGTCTCCATAATTCCGTTCCACGATTGCTCTTCATTATTTAATTCTCCAGCACGCGTTCATCCTTCATAAGCCCTTAAAATGAAAAACCGAGGAGATTAAGGTCGACACCACGAGCTAGTCGTCAAGGACCTGTTTCCGAATCATCTTTGCAAAAATTCCCTTGCTCTTCGAGAGAAGTGAGCTGGCGCGCCGTCATGCATGTAATACATTCTTCGAATAATGTTTTCTAGTAAAGTGCTCAGTTCTTTTTGCAAAAAATTTCGATAGTTTTCGTCTGTCAATCGATGAGGCGATGGAAACGGACCAATTAGCTAATTGGTCCATTTCCCATCATTTCTCCAATGGTACCGAATGGACCGAACTTCACTGAACGGCAGTGTACATCAGCACCAATCAACAAACGTTTTTAGTCACGTCAAAAATATAATATCTTGACTATGCAAAGGAGCTAGAATAGGGCTTAAAGAACTTCCCAACAAAGTGATCCAATAATATTTATTATCTAGGAACTTATCCACATTTAGATTTTTAGTTATCTGCCGTCAACGCCACCCACACATCTCATCTAGTGACTTCAGTTTGTCCACCTCCCATCGAAAGTAAAGGTCCCTCTAGTGATAGGAAGCTCGATTTCTAACAGAAAATTCCTTTTCTGGCCTATTATCTTTGGCGCGTGAATGGTAGTCCAAGCAACGACGGTATCGAGGAAAAAAACACTACTTCTTTTGTATTTCATTTCTTCTTTTCAACAACTTCTGAATTAATGTAAAATCTAAGTGCAAGAAGAAAATTTAATCAATCGCCGAAAGGACGCCTCCGAATTTCACCACCCTTGATTTCCAAAAAGCATAAAATTCTCGACATTTTCTCTATTTTTCACTACGCAGTACGTATAACGTATCAAGGAAACTAGCAAGTACCTTTGGTTTAAAATCCTTTCCCGTCGAATGAATAACTAAGCAGAAATTCACCGATAACTGCCGCAGCCTGTATATACCAGCATGTACGAGCAACGCATTTCATAATCCCCTTTTCTTGAGCTCCGGTTCAAATGGAATACGAAGCTGAGAGAAATTAAAGATACCAACAGTTCATACCATCCTTAAATATTAACTTAACGCAATGATTACTGATTTATATTAAACGATTCTGAACTTACGGCCCGCAGCGTATATATATATAATATATCTACAGTGAGTATGGAAGACATATTTATTAGTTTAAGAAATAAAACAAATAATTCGTAATAAATATAGAACATAGTTATAGATTCATGGAGCGAAGTGAAGCCGGCCAGGTAGAAGATTCGAGGGCCTTCTCGGCCGGCACAAAACAGTAAATTATATAGTGTTTTTGTATATTGATTAGACGAAGGTAGACCGCAAGTCTGGCGTTGCTCTGCGGGAGGCATGAGTATTGATCAAATAAATATAGTTTACCGAATAACCCGTCCCGTTCTAGCCTTTAGATAGACCCGTTCTTCTATTTCCATGTGCACACACATCGCGTATTACTAGAAATCATCGCACGTCATCTCTCTGATATTGTTTCTCTATATTCTCGGTAATATATGACGATTAAACTTTTCAACGGATGACTAACTGACGATTTTATGATTATATATTCATATGCGTCACATAATACAATTTTTTTTTTCTTCACTGCGTTCCCATTTGTTTTTATTCTTTTATTTATGTTTGGCAACAAACTTAACGGCTGTTCCAAATAATTACTAGATTGTTGGAGATCTGTTCAGATAATCTAATCCAACAATAAGATTAACTGTAGATGTAACGGAACACTCCGTATCATACAACATATTTAATAAATGCAGAGCATGTTTCGTAACTTCGTGGATTTTCGCTGAGAACCGTATCTTTTATTCCAACATTATCTAGGAGGCCATACTTTAACGCCTGCTATGTATCAAAGTAAAAAATGCTGGCTTATCACACGAAACATAAGTGTCTAGTTTTTAATACTATGTGTTGTGCTGTACTCGACGATTCAGTTCTTCCGTAGCCGTAATGTGCTATGTGTCCTTTGAACTGGATGCTTATTTCCCATCTGAATGTATTTCGCTCATTTCTTGTTATGATGGTCGACGAGGTTACCTCCAGGGAGGGATCCTGTTACTTTTACTCTTTTGATGTAGATAATCTCCTACAGAATTTAATTCTTAACGGATATGAGCTGACGACCTAGTCGACCGTAGTACTCGTGATCCGTGAAAAATGTGAGAATATCTTGCCGTAACTTATGCAAATAGCTTACGACAACACGTAAAAATCATAGCTTGCGTATAAATCCGAGGAGAAGAATGTCTGTCTTATATCATCAGCTCTTGCGCTGAAGGGAGTCACGTTCGAAAAAAGGACTAACATGTATCTTTAATATCTTCAACGTACCGAACAACTGGGGCTTTTACTCTAAGATCATATGCAGCTTTAATATATTCAGAGACTCGCATGTCTCAATATTACAGTGCTGGGAGTCCTACTGGAAATAACGACACATCACATCCATATTCAGAAGTAAGCTTTATCAAGCGCCGTCAGTCTTAGTAGGATTAAGGGATTAGAGCTTGGTGATCTTGGGGGGCGTCTTAAAATCTCTGAAGACCCCAACGTAAGCTACCTGATGCACATTGCAAAGGACATGATCCCTATTTAATACAATTTTTATCATGGAAAGCCTTATCGAGAGGGCATCCTGTGAGCCTCAATGTAGAAGAGAGTAGAAGCAGTCGAATCAGGTATCAGGAATCAGTGGTTTTAAGTATCCCTTAAGAATGCCAACGGAACTTCACACTAGCATATTTTAAGCAGAAATTTTTGCTTTGAACCTGTGTCCCATAAAGATTCTCAAGGGTGGTCAGCACGTTACTTTTTGGTGGGCTCCAAGCCACCACAGGATCGAAGGAAGGTAAGCTGGCCAAAGAAGCAATCCCATTTTGTGGACTTCTGCATAAGACAAGCGATCCATACACGGGAGGATAATTACAATGCTTCATACTGGAAAGTATTCCAGGATCAAAGCAGGCGAAATAGTGCTGTCCTTCAGCGAAGGGGGGCTTAGATTACTGGAAGGATTTTTGACAAGTTACGTACCCCTAAAATACCACTCTTTAAACTACGAAAAGCTGAACATCAAACCTGTCGTCTATAGCAGGATTATCTGAAGACGTCAGAATACATTCTATGCAAATGTGTTGCCATCAGTTGCACACGATAACAACACGTCAGTAGGTAATTTATTAAGCCCGCTGAACTGAAGGAAGAAGGTCCTATAATAGTGCTAAGGTCCATTAAAAACTTTGAGCTATTCTAACGCTTACAAGATAGCAGAGACTGAAGGAATTCGTGACCCAGCTGTAATAATAATAATACCTCTTTTCTTTCTGCCAAAATCAAAATTGTAGAATTCCTCACACGATGCTTATATTGAATTTTCTTAAGCATCTGTAGAAAGGTAACCAATTGAAAATCGGCACCTTTTCCATTTTTTTTTATTATTTACAATTATTAAATTATCTAGAGATAAAAGTTGTTTGTTAATTCTTTTTTCCGAGTGCTGCGTCCTCTTTATGCTTGTTTCAAATTTGCTTACGAACGAGTTGGGCATGGAAGAAGAAAACGAAAAACCATCCAGACCTTCCAGTCGTTCAAAATACTTTTCGATATAATAACGGTTCGGTGGCCCAGTGGTAAGAGGACCTGCGCTTAACTGGGTTGAGATGTTCGAGTCCCGCTAGGATCAACAAATTTTCTTAGCGGATCCGTGACACTCGGGAATGCAACTAATTGCAATTCACCCTGTACGGAGAGGGGGTGATAGCGACAAGGTTATGACAAGTTTCAAAAGGCTTATACACCCCGATGGGCCGTCACCGCACTTAAAAAAATACACGTAGAATATTTGGCCGTTAACGTTATTTATTAATTTTAGAAAGTCGACAAAATATACGATTTTTTGGGTTCGGCATACTGAAACATTGATTGGTGCTAAAATTTTTCCATCTCCTAATTAAATGTTGTGGAAAAAATTATTCTTACTCTTACGCTAAAGTACATATTCAATTTTTTTTTTAAGTAGAAAGATACGAATGAGAAAAAAGTCCCTGGAAAATAATGGTGCCGAAGAAGGCTCAAAATGGCCGAAAAATTCTGGTTGATTAAATTAGGATGCTGTTATTCCATCCATTGCAAGTACAATTTGCTACTCATCGAACCGTAATTGAGTAAAACAAATACCGGTCAATTTATTAGTTTTTTTTTTCGGGAGATATCAGCAGGCTATATGCATGTTAATAATGGAAAACGAATTGTTTCGTGTTCAACACGTATTTACACCTTGCGTGGTACCTATTAAGACGTAATTTATCTTTATCTTTACGTAAAAAACTGTGTATTCTTTAAATGGTTATTCATGGTAGATATTACAATGATAAAGACAAAACTATAATAATGAAAATAGTCACATAATCAATCGATTTAATCGCGTCTAATTCATAAAGCGTTTTCAATTTATTACGCGCTTCTCTATGCAATGGCGACAAAACATTCATGGATTTTTTTTCTTTAGTATTAAATAGCAGAGATCTGTTATCAATTTCAGATATACCTACGAAGGCGGTTCGAAAAATGAGGTATAAGTAATAGAGAGAAGGCATCACAATGAACGTATGTGTCGTCTATCAAATTTTTAAACTGTTAGAAGACAGCTGTTAGTTGTTTGTAAGTTTGAGCAAAGTTTGGGCAAAATCACCACTTTACCCATTTGACTACTCGAAGTGGCGTCAAACTCTTATTTAATGTAATTTTTAATCTCGTTAAAAGAACCTATATTAGATTTTGTGAGGAAGCTCTAATATCTTTGTCCGAACGGGGTCCAGAAATCGATTCCAATAGAAGCTGGTTTTTTCGGGATGCTCGCGGTATTATCTTTATAAAGTATCAATCTGAAAAGAACGAAACGACCATAGGAGAGTACTATGCGTCGCTTTTAGACCAACTAAATGAAAAATTAAAGGAAAAACGGGGACATTTGGCTAAAAAAAGGAGTTGTTCCATCACGAAAATTAATGCAGTTGGGATTCGAAATTCTTTGTCTTTGTCACCTTATAGTCTAGATTTAGAACCTTCCGGCTTTTTCTTGTTTCCGAACATGAAATATTGGGTTGGTGGTAAAATATCATCTTTGATGCGCTTGATTCGTCGTATTAAAGTGACGGGATTAAGCGACTTGAATATTCTTAAAATAAGAGCTTAAAAGGGACTCGAAAAGTGATGGTAAGAAAGGAGTCTGTGTCTATGTTAGTTACGCTATTTATTTAATAAATTTAATAAATAATTGATGATGTGAATTAATCGTATTAATTTAAGGCCTGAGGATGCGGTGCTGAGCGTGAAACCGGTAGTAGCGAGTTTTTCAATTATTTTTTATATTAATGTCATAGAAATGAAAATTTTACTAATTCTATTTTCGCTACCGACGAAGTCACATTTACAAGAAACGGAATCAACAGTTTCCATAACAACCATGTTAGGCACTAGAAAATCGTCAGAATTTTCAGTAATAGTAGATTTTCACTTATGTTTGAGCTAGTCTAAATGTCGTACTTATTGGACCATACTTTATTCTACTTCGAATAATTTTTTCCAAACGCCGCCACAATTATCAGAAGATATTGTTTTAAACGCGAGGCGGACTATTTATTTTTCACAAGATGAAGCTCTTTTTATTATGGGTGAGAAAGTCGTGAAATCTTAAAAAAAATACGTTTACCAAGAGATAGATAGCGCACAATGGACAAATTCTTTGATCTGAAATAACATTAAATTTCAATAATCCATTGGGACTCTGCGTCTGAGATAATGGTTAAGTTGGGAAATTAGGCATCATCAGCGCAAGAATTAATAAAGTACCTAACTAGATTAACTCAAAAATTTATTACTTTTTTTACATTCAACAATAAGAGAATTTGTCAGAAAAATCTTCGACCTTTGCTTCAACTTAACATTAATTTTTTCTATATTAGAGTCTTTCTTTGTGCATTACGCTTACTAACAACATCTTGTAATTGACCGTTAAAAACATCTTCGATAAGCCCAGTCTCTGTTGTCTCTCTAACCTTAATTCTACGGTTGTTTAGCACCATTTGGTGAACTTTTCCGATGATATCAGTTGTAGTTGCAGCTTTTGGCTTTCAAAATTTCAAATGTGTAAGACGCTTTAAAACATACGAAAATCGTTTTGTCCAGTAATGTTAAAATTCCATTTTAAAATGATTTTAATATGTTTTAATGCTTTTTACGCTTTTTTTTTATTATGTTGGCTAATCTAAGATTAAATTTACCGTTTTAAATAATCTCCATTTTGAGCAAAACCGATTTATTAGACTCCTGACGCACGATCGTATTACTTCTTTCCAAATTATCATTGTTATTATTATTATTATTTTTGCATATTGACGCAGGTTAAACCAATCTGCCCAATTTGCGCACGCTCAAGATTTGTTATTAGTTAGATTAGTTAAAATCATTTAGATTTGTTCCATTACGTACGCCTATTTAATTTATTACACGTAAAAATGGAACAGTAACATATTGCTCGTGAAATATTGTATGAATAAGTCAATTACCTCATCCCTACAATTATTATAATTCAAAGGTCATATTCGGCGACCCAACGAAATTCGATGATCGATGAACGGGCGTGCTTGGCGTCGCCGTCGCGCACCTTTCGTCCTTGTCATCTTCGAGACGGTCGCGCCTCGTCGCGTCCCTTCTAGTCTAAAGCTTAATAGCTATTCCTTATCGGGCGAAATGCAAATTCTTATCGATAAACGCCGACCGGTACGTATAGCCGTGCGGACCGCGGCGTGGCGGCGCACTTCGGCCCGTAATCTTCAAATAATAACGAAGTCCGCATTATGAATGGGTCGCCGTATTGATGCATGGGCGACGTGGACAGAGGGCGCGCGCTCTCCGGCGCCTTTATCCGTGATCTGGAAAGGTGCGCTGCCTCTACGGTCACGAGATCCGCCACAACTGCTTAAATACTAATTAATATTTTTAATTGCATGTAAATTATTAACGGAGAGACGTAATCGTGATCGTTTTGTGGTCGTTTTGTTTCAGTGACATGTTGCTCTTAATTGATTAAGTGTAATAGGTGCGAGGTTAAGCTGTGTTAGGTCTGAATGCTAAATCCTCGACTTTGCTGCGCACGAATTGAAAAGCTGTAATGCTGGCGAAAGTATCGCTTAAATTATGTTTTTTTACCTTAAAGTATCGAAGTTCTTTTCTCTTATTACTCCTCTTCAACGATGATGAAAATCTTAGTGTAAGCTAACCATGCTCGATGAGTGTTGGTTACTTGACCACGCGATGCCTAGTCACTAGTTACTTATTTTTTACAAAAGTATTTTACTTGCCAAGTGTAGAAGCTACTTACGTCTCTACCATAGCCAAGTGCTGCATTTCAGCAGCCTGTAATCTACCTTTCCACAAATGTGCACTGATGAGCCGTATAACAGCGAAACCTGGTAGTTAGGCGGTAGTCTAACTAGATTTTAAATAAGCTTTAATAAACAATATTTATAGCTCACTAACTCGTTACAAACTCGTTACATCAACACCTTTGTGTACCGAATAAAGTACAATTATGTTATTGCTGAAATTTTCGTGAAAAACAAGTTAGCTTTAAAATGGTAACGTTTAAAAAAAAAAAGTGGAAGTTATGAGATATGGAACTTATCTGCCGAATTTGCGCTTTATTTATTGCCTCAATCGGCTTTGTTGTATTTTTTATTTTTAAATTTGGTGGAAGCGCTGGTTATTGCTGCAGTAATACGAAAGGCAGCATTATGGTGTTACTTTATCGAAACTAGAAAGCTTCTTCATTGACCAATAAGATTCCAAGTTTTTAGCATATTTTTGTCATTGAAGTTTTATGCCATTGCGAAGCGATTTCAGCTAAACAACGGTTAGATTTTGGGTAGAGCAACACGATCAAAAGAATTCTACCACAGAGCAAGCAAAAAATTCCTTGTTTGAATATTTTTGTTGTTTACAACAAGTAAATGTTTTTATTATAACAATAACGGTCAAAAGTTTATTAAAGTCAGCTAAGGTCAGCAAGGTTAGCATATTAAAATAATCATCTATACATATGCATAGATTATACAAGAACTAAAGCTCTTATTATTTTAATTATAAGCTGTTTTTGCAGGTGTCTCACAATACTGTAAAAAAAATCAATATAAAACTTATCCAAGATCCTTTCGTTTAAGCTTATCTTTCGATTATCTCCCTATCTTAATATGTTCTTCATGTACCTAGTAGATACCCTAATAGATGAATCAGAAGTAAATAACATTACACGAGACATGCACCTGTGTTTAGCCTTTGCTGTCAAGAAAGATGCCTTAGATAGATGGATACCGAGAAAGCATTCGACGAACAATAAAACCACGCCCCATTTATGTAACAATGCGATACAGATCTCGACATTCAAGAGGTATTCACCCTCCGTTTTTATTCTTCGATAGCGAGCTCGTTATTGGCTGTGATTTTTTTGGGGCGATAACTTTTGATTGATTTTTTATACTTTATGTTAAGCAAGAATTTCTAGCAAATAATAATTATTTATTTAGAGTTAATAGGAATTCTTCAAGCGCCATCGAGCTCAATACAAATATACAGTATTTATAAAAGCGAGGAAATTTCCACTCTACAAAATCTTTATCGGGTAACAACCAAATTGAGTATTCAGCAGTTACCTTGCGACGAGCTCTAAAGATAAAATTTAAGCTATCGACAACAAATTAAAAATTATCGAAGACTTTTGGAACTCACAATGGAATATTTGGGGGGAAATTAAGACTTACAACGATCAGCAACGTATATAAATAAATAATAAACAACTGCGTTCAACATGATTGAAATTTTCAAAAGTATATCATCTTCATGTTGGGGCTCAAATCTTTTCAGACTACTCTCGTAGGTGTTAATCAAATTATGGAGGTTTATTCAGGGAAAGAAAGCATTTACTTAGAAGAACCAAGTTCTTTATAAAAATTCCCCATTGGTAACTTTTAAAGAATTTAGGCTTCCGGCAATGTGGCATGCAGCAGCTGAGAAGAAGCTCCATGCAACTGAGAGCGAAACGTCGGCATTTTCTTTAAAAGAAAACATCGACCGCGGAAGTCTACAACAATTTTATAAATTTTTCTTTTAATTTCACTTGTTTACCTTATGCTTATGTTGTTATGCTTATGTTATATTGACAGCCATTAAAATGTTTAATAGTTTTAAACTTCTGAAGAAAAAATTGAGAAGAGGTAAAAGAGTAGGCAATTCATGTATCTAGAATGACTTTCTTGATATAGAGGCGCAATAGTACGCCAATGAGCACAAGAAAACGTACAAAACGGCCAGTACTTTTGGGGTAATACAATCCTATTGTAACTTGATCCGAACCGGTTGGCTACTGATTTTTTTTTTTGTGCGTCAAGTATTTTGTTAAGAGGTAATGCGACATAAAACGCTGTCGTATTATATTGTTTCTTCATATATTAAATTTCTCGATTGCTTCTATTACACAGTGTACTACGTTAATATTCATTGATATACTTCGATATATATTTAAATAATGTATAAAAGATCACTTGTTTGTTAACAAAAGGCTCGCTTTTATTTGTTCGCGACATGAGCCCAGCTACAAATCTGTTCTTGTTTAAAGCATTTGATTTGATTTTGCTGCTGATGTCCAGTACTCACCTTTGGAGTGTTATTATTCCTCTTATAGGTTGCATAAATTCTTCTTATTGCATCCGACAAGATCCCAAATTGTTCTTCTAGATTCTTAACTGTTGAACCAGTATTCATTAATTAATGCTTAATTTGGGTGCTTCGTTGCTTATATTGTTATTTTTCCTCCTTTGACTATTATTATTATTATTATTATTGTTATTCATAACGATAATTGAGAAAAAATTGGCTGATAAGGAAACACATTTGACAAAAATGTAATTTTCTTGATAAAACAAGGTTACTGCTATGAACCAATTAAGAAAGCTGCTTAAAACTAAAAGTATCCCGGGTTCGGACCGTGTCATGATTAAACGAAAACTCGACGTTTCGCCCACAATTATACAGGGCTTCTTCAAGGAAGGAAAAGGTGGTAGGCAACTCAACACGTAAACCACGTCAAAGGTGAAACTAACTAATCAACTGCAGTTGATTTTCGTCTCTAGCATGGTTCACATGTTGAGTTACCGTGAGCAACTGCTTTCCGTTCAGTTTTCGTGCTAACTGTTGCCTACCACCTTTCCCTTCCTTGAAGAAGACCCATATGACTGTGGACGAAACGTCGAGTTTTCGTTTAACTATGGCACGGTCCGAACCCGAAACACGTTTAGTTTTAACCGACTCTGGCCGTAACCTTACGTTATTATTTCAATCGGAAAGTTATTTGACAAACAGTGAAGTGCAATTGGCAAAAGTGGAAAAGTAAAGAAGTAATTCGAGATTGGTTTCATTCCTATTTTATAGAGCTAAATATATCAATCCGCTCGCGTATTTTCCATTTTTTTTTCTTACACCCATGCGTCGCCCTCTAATGTTAACGCTTGACGCTTGATGTTGCACTTGTCTTTACATAAAAAAAAAAATTGTACCAAAATTTCTAAAATGCCGAGGCGCCACCTAGTATTACAAATAACTACGTAGTCAAATATAATAAATGCACTCCGTTAATATACACATTTCTCAAAGTATTCTTATCGTTGCTTTACACTCTATAAAGCGTAATTGATTTCTGGTCAAGATTAAAGAAAATGGTAAACGGACTTAGGTAGGGATTATGTAGTCACGCGATCGAAACTAGCGCGGCTTAAAAATTTCTGGCGGTCGTATTAAAATTTATAGCCTTATATAACGTTTTGGCGTATTGAGATGGGCGAAGTTGATCAAAATTATTCATCATATTAGACAGGTTCTATATACAGGCTGTCTTACTGGGAAAATTGTGCCAGTACACTAAAGCCGACTATTAGACTAAAATATTTTTATTAATCCGACACTTGCGATTATACCTTAAACAGCTATCAACTTTGTTAGTTTAATTGCAGCGCCCTGTATATTAAATCTTTCGAAACGCATAAACTTGCAAATCAAAAAAGTCTTTAAGAGTTAATTTGTTTAAATGCAACGAAACCTAGATTGGAAAACTAGAGTTGCAGAAATATTGGAAAAATGATGAAACAAAGCGACGTTCTGTAGAAAGCGCGAAACATAATTTCAAGATTTCAAGTTTCTGAGATATTTGCAAAAATCTAAAAATTGTGAAAATTTAAGGGGGCGCTGTACCCCAATGTCGGGGGGGGGGGGGGAATTTTTCCGCTGTTGTTCTTTTACCATGATACTCTTTCGGTCTCTACAATCTTCGGTTTTCGGATTGCCGGCGTTCCTCGTAAGTTAATAATAATAGTTTTTAAAAATCTCGTATATCCTTACATAAAAATTAATACTGCATGGTTTATATACGAATTAAAAAAGAATCGAGGCGCCGCACCAGCCCGAAGAATACTCGACCATACATAAAAAGATGGGAAGCAATAAATAAGAGGGTTGTCCGCGGCGTGAGCTCATTAACCCAGGATTGTGCGTTATTTACGATCGACCGTTCTTTAACCCTCCGTACCTCTATATCTCCTTACATCAATCCTCCGTAAGGATCAAGTCTCGGTAATTATTTTAACCCTTATCGCGAGCGCGAGAGGGCACCTCTCTTACATAAGACCGAACTCTACTCTTCTTTAAACCGTTCCGCTGTTAACTGTTCGTTTCTCTTCTTATTGTTGTACCGTAGCCGTTGTGTTTGCGTTGTTTCCTCCGACGAACTGAGCTCTGACCAAAGATTGCTGGCCATCAACTGAAGAGGTATGTACGTAAGCGATAAAGTGCTACGGTTTTGGTTCCGATAGTGTGTTGAAGCAAGACAAACACAAAGAGAAGAGAAGCCCCGAGGAGGTGGCGATATCGTTCTGGAGAGCGAAGCAGAGGTAGCAGCAGCATCAACAATAAATCCACGCCGGTTCATTAAATGTGAGATTTTGTTACAGATACATTAGCCCATAAGAACAAACATAATTCGAGTTTGCTTTCGAGCCAACCTACGCTTTTAACACCTCGCTACTGTTCCAGAATAAATGATGTTCCCACGAAATGAGAGATTTGTCCGATATATGTACATATATATATGGTATATATATATATATAGCGCACATACACACCCGCAAAAATACCGAACGTGCATTTACCATTCTGCATGAGACTCCTTTATCGTCGCTCTTTCGTTTTATACAAAACAAAAATGAGAACATTATTGGTACCCCTGACAGATAATTTCCTTATCTGCTACATTATTAACCTCTTTGTGAAATACGGTTATTGCCGTGAATTTTAAAAGAAAATTTATTCATGGAAGTACAACTTTATAACTTAATTCTTGCTTTGTATTAAACGTATTTACTCGTTTAATTTTTTTCAAATTTTATCTGGATCATTGGAAATTTTTAGGAGGAATTCTTTCTCTTTTACATGGTTTCATTTGTCGAACTTTGATCTAATGAACGTATAGATTTTATAACTGACGTAATAATAAGGATTCAGATTCAATTCAATGAATTAATTTTTTTAATAAGACGGTGCAACAATTAATCTGTTTGTAAAATTTTTTCAATTTTAGACTAGCCAGCCTCGAGATTAACAGTCGTCATAAGTTTTGAAAGTGAATTATCGCAGAGAATTTCTCTTAGTGTAAAGTGATCTGGGAAGTAGAGACAGATTGTTATCTATGCAAATCAGAAGGACGTACCAGCAATCGTATTTAATCAGCAAAAATCAATATTCTGTCGTCTATTGGGCCAGAATCAAAAAGGAGAAAATCTTCATTTTTAGACGTTTTCGTGTATTCTTCGAAGAAATTAATTTCGTTTCTTTTGTTAGGAAGGGATGGCCCTTGCGTACGTCTTTGTCTAATGTTTCGAATGTAATTTGTTATTTCCGCTTTTTTGCTCTTAAAGTTCCGCTGCAATAGCTGTATGATTATGTTGCTTTATCAGTTTAAGCACTTCATTATTAATTGTAATCACTCTGTCTGGGCACCTAGTCACACTTCTCTCAAAGAATACACATTTCCACTTTGTGCCAGTTTTTGCTCAGATTTTACGAATTCTAGAGCCATGTTAATATAACGGCGATTGGATTCTGAACTATGTGAAATCGGCCCCCGTAGATTTGGCTAATTTTCTATTCTGAAGTAGTTGTATATAATACTTGCTAAGTTTCAAGTGTATAAAGTGGTCGAGTAAATAATTGTTGCAAAAAAAATGTTTTCGGCTAATTTATGTATTATATTTTCTTGAGTTCGCGGTATGTTGTAGTATGTAGTTGTCGCAGGTCATTATCTACAATTTTTTGACGGTCTTAGACCTCCCCCAAGCAAGTCAACAAAAATAAGTAAATATTTATTTATTTTTTTAATGCATCAAATACACTTGCTACACATGTAAATAACAGATATAAAGAACAATTACATATGCCGCTTGAGAGAAAAATATTAATCCCTGCATTGAAGGACACGTACGATCTTTGCACCGTATGCAATGCCCGACATTTGATTACTCTCACATAGTGATTGATGTAATTTGGTTCAAAGATTACTGGATACATTCGTAAAACCAAGCATATATTTAGTTAAACATTTTAACAACGTTTACGCACAACTTTGCCCAAGATTTCGAATCGCCAATATTTTTGCCATTTTTGAAAGTTTCATTGTCATTTCTATTGCGCCACTTGATTATTCTCACTATATTTTTGGGGGGCCGTAAAATAAATGAAAACTACATTGTTTAGCTACAAGTCAAGAATTGTTCCACAATAGTTATTAAGTTGTGACAGTACTTGGTTGTCAGTATTGGCTGTGGAAGAACTTTATGTTTAGAAGAAAGAGGAAAAATCCAAACTCTCCGAAAAGAAGGCTACTCGAATCGAGAAAAATCGCTAGAAAAATTGAACGGAGCACGTGGGTAGTTAATGCTTACCTGAAAAACATCGAAAACTATGGCAATAATCGGCGAGGTCGCACTGCAACGGCAACAATAGCAAGGGAGGGTCGTTCGATTTTGCGGATGGCGTCCAATTTTTGTGCTACAGCTATGGAAATTAGGGACAGAGTCGGAAGTCATGCCTCCGTACGAACCATACAAAGGGTACTAAAGAAATGTCCACACTTGAAAAGAAAAAAAGGGCGCAAGAAACCCCTCCTGCTGGAGCATCATACGCAAGTCCGATTAAAATTTGCTCGGAATCGTCGTGAATGACTAGATGAGTGGAAAACAGTTGCCTTCAGTGATAAAAAAAGTTTAATTCGGATGGACCTGATGGCTTCCAATATTATTTTCATGATTTGAGATTGGCAGAACGATTTTTATCACGTCGTCAAAGTTGAGCTGGATCAGTAATGGTTTGGGGTGCGATTTTAAGCCGGGGAACAGTGGGACTAGAAAACCTGGAAGGAAGACAGACCGCTAAAAAGTACCTTGAGTTGCTCCAAAGACAAATCGCTAATATTGACTTGGTGTTTCCCGATGATGAATGGACATTTCAACATGATAATGCGCCAGTTCGCACAGCAAGAATAATCAACACATGGATGAACGACAACAATATCGATGTTCTGGAATATTATAGAAAACTTATGGGACTGGATGATGAGACAAGTTTACAGCGAAGGAAGACAGCTTAACACTAGAGAAGAATTGATGTTAACCATAAGAACCACTTGGGAAGCAATTCCTATGAATTTGTTAAATAATTTACCTACTCCGTTGCCACATCGCATGTGACCAGTTATTGAGAAACGAGGAGGTCTTACGCATTATTAAAATAAAAGATAGTTGCTTTATTTCTATTTCTTGTTGTTTCTTTCTTCCAGGAAAAAATAAAAAGATTTGATTTGAGAGATTCGATTAAGATTTAGTGTAGAAGATGATATTAATTTACTGCAGGAGGTATTGGCAAGAAATCCATTTGAAAATGAAATGAAATGGAAACAGATATGTAAATTACTATTGTTGCAAACTAAGAAACTTTTCTCAGAGGGATCAGTAAAGAGCCATATTGAGAAAGGAATTTTGTTTGAGAAATGGAACTCTCAACCAGTAGAGAGACTGCATTATGTATATTTTGGGAAAAAAATCATGGTGCCCACCTCCACCAAGCGAGGATGTTGAGGATCGTCAAAAAATTATAAATAACGACGCGTAGGTTAGCGAAAAAAATCTTTTTTTTTTCTACTTCAACAATTATTTACTCGGCAACCTTAAACTGTACACATTTGAAACTTAGCAAGCTTAATATTATAGAAAAAGAAGAAAATAGCCAAATCTATGCAGGGGTCGGATTGCTTCAGCTTATCCGGCTGTAGCCTTTATGTAAATGGAAATTCAGCTTAATTATTTTAATCCGCTCACAAGTTAAAGTTTTTACTTAAAATATCAATAGTCCCATTCTTAAATTTTTAAGAAATGAATCATTCGATTCATCTAAATTATCTGTACAAGAAAATGATGAATGCATACCATTATAGAAATAATTCGAAATATTTTCGTCTTTTAGATGAAATTATTTTTGAATATCATATTTGGAAGTTTAGAAAACAGAATCGTCATTTTAATGCGACTAAAAATGAATCTCTGGAAGAATTGTTAGCTGAAGAATTGGATTTTTGACAAAATGCGCTGTCGAAGTATTATTCTTTTCAATTTTGCGAGCCCCATAATCCTGCCCTGTATTCTAATAAAGCGAGCAACACGATTCTCACACGAAAGGAAAAATTAAGCAAGAAAGTTCTTTAACAAAATGGCGAAATCAGATTAATAATTACATCCTTTGACGGTCGTTATGAATACCACAATCCTCAATGGATCTCATTGCCCACTAAGCACAAACATCAATAATTTGTCGACCATGTTTATAGAGGCATTTTTTTTTATTTTGAGCTCTTCCATTGCACAATGCATTGCACTTTTTTCATGCTCACCTATAGATCTAAGCGGAAGCAATTGCGATTAGATACAATATGTCCCTGATTGATGTATAATTTGCTGTTAATTCGTTACGTAATCAAATACGTCAAAGACATTCTCCGCACCAACGCGTTATGAAGCTGTAAGGAGGAGGCGAAAAATCGAAAATAAAGGAAGAAGCGTGTCCGAAGGTCGGCGTGCTGCGAAAAGTTTGCAAAATCAGCTGTTTGCGAGCGTCGTGTGACGAATTGGCAAAGAGCACATAAATATATTGAGTCCACGCAATAGCGTGCGCTCAACACACTACGTAGACGTATATGCCGCCGTAAGGCCCAGTAGAGGATCTCGAGGCTGCACCAGAACACGCAAACGTAACCTAGCCGTCGGTCGTGGCTCGGCGTACGGTACGTAGTAATGTCCTGATTTGGTCCAAACATGCATTACCTCCACCACTGCTGGTGCCGACAAGTGTTTGTTTTCATTTTCGCCGTCGTCGTGCGGAATGGATGTTTAAACGCGATCTCGTAGCAAGTATAATAGCAATAATAGATTTAGGTTTGTGGTGATGCACGTTGCTTTTTTGAGGTCACGGTTACGCTCGGATTTTATTGCGAAGCGGTTTTATATTGGAATTATAACTGCAATCTGGACATATAATTTAATGCAGCGTTCTTCTAATTTATTGACGTTGCTTTAGGCCCGTTTAGAATGTCAAATTTGCTTTCCACTTTATTGCAAATAAAACAACTTAATTTTCTTTTCAACCACGGGCGCCTTTGCTAGTATCATTCTCATCATTGCTCAACATACAAACCATGACTCGAGATTGTACCAGACCCAACAGAGAAACTCCATCGACTGCGGTAGAAGCTGAACAAATTCAAATTTAAAGGTGACATCTTAAATTCCAAATATTATCTTAACGCGAAATTGCAAAGTTCTATTTGATTAGTACCCATCAACCGGTATCCTTCCAATTGTGAATATTAAAAGCCCGCAGCGCTTCTTACAAGATGATTTCTTGCCGACCGAGATACTCTCTTGATACTAGACAATCCGCGGATCGATAGAGGAACGTGTGAGTAAAAGGTATGCATTACACGGTGCTCGGACGAAGAGGTGCTTATTTTTAAGTTATTCTACGTACATCTTTATAGCTTTCCGAGTTATTTTCGTCTATGTATGTACGTGGCGCCAATCGGATCGGAACGATAGTTTCCACTTATTTTATAATGCGGAAAGTTGAGATATAATTTCAGAGCTGCATTGCTAGTGCCTGGTCGTTCGCGGTTACCCCTGGCAACCGACGGCCCCACCTTCCGTCGCGACGTCTGTAATGGCGGACGCAAATTCTTGAGGAGTTCAAGCTCGAGGCCCCGAAGCTCTATCTTTCGTTTTATGGATCGAGGACGATAATGATAGCAAGAGGAAGACTAAATAAATCGGTTGGGTAAGGAACGTACTGGTTGGTCTCAAGGCTTAATCCCGTAATTTATGAGAAGGCTTTGTGGGAGAAATTGTATGCAAAGTAGAGCGAAATTGTTAGTTAGAAAACGTATAAAAACATCGAGTGATAATACACTGAACGCAATTAAAAATGCGCCACCAAAAGATTTTTTTCTTAATATTGTTAACACTACTTCCTTATCCTTATAATAAATTATGTCATCACTCGAACTTTGCAGAAAATGAGAGATTAGTTGGCGCAATCGTTGTCAAAGCACCTTCAGCACTTTTTAACTTCTCTAAGCATTTTTGCCATGGCTCTCATACATCCTTCTCATTAACTTGAAAGCATAAGCCTATTTTCGAGCAAAGACATCACATTTGCCGACGCTATAATGAAGGTTTGAGACCAATTGTAGATAATGTTAGAAAAAACGTTATTGCAGTAGGTATGATTGGTATCGTTCAGCCACATGCATTGAGGAACGTTCAGGTGACAGCCGAGTCTCCTTCTTTTAGTTCTTCTTCTCTAGCCCAATGGTTACATTTACATTTAGCAAAGATATCTTCAGCTAACGATAATTCCGGGGATGAATGAAGACACAACTTGTCTCCATGGCATATTTTTTTCCAGCCCAAACTTTCAAATTCAAAGTAACTTTGTCCATTAAAGACTATTTAAGTAATATAATAGTTATATTTGGTTTAGATAATGTTTTCTTAAGTTAAGTTTGCTAGGAAACGTTTATATTTCAAGGTTGCCGATATATAGCGATGACACTTCGCAGTGACGCGAGACGGCAAACCTAGTGTAGAAAGGAATTTGTAGTATACATGTGTACATATGTAGTATATATAATTAAGTTATGTAACTTATTCTAATAAAAATAAACATATTTTAATAAAAATCGTTTCGTGGATTATTTTTGGTGAAATATGAACAAATGCAATCGATAACAGATGGGCGACGGAACATTAAGGGACGCAAGAGGAAACTTCTGTTGAAATGCTTGGGCTTAATTTTTGATCAATGCTTGACTTGAGAACCACACATCGAAGAAGTAAAGAAAGTGCAAGAAATTTGGTTTTGCCATTGATCGCCCTGGTACAGAGTTCGTGATCATAAAAATTCGAGAGTAATATAAAACGTTTCAAGCCTTAACATGAAGATGGTGTTACTAGTCAAAAATATTCCGGTCATATATTGCACATGCGTTGCAATTTGCTTCATCAAATTTTAGCCATGTTGGACGCTCAGTTGTTGTTTAACAGTCGGGTGTGTTAGTCGATGTAAAAATGGAAAAAATCGAGTATCAATCGCGTTTGTTCACTCAGACCCAAAAGCATTCGAATGAACATTTTCAAAGAGTTTTGATGTCAATTCATAACTGAGGACCGTTCTTGCAAAACCAGACATGTCCACTTTTGGTTAAAATTTGGTTTGATACGCTTTCGCAGCGTTTTTGAGCATTTCTATCGCCTATAGTGCTCAGAATTGATCAAAGTCAGTTCTTTCCCTATTACTTGTCAGGACAAGTAACATAATCGTAATTGCAGAGCCTTTGAAATAAACTAACTGGAAAAAAAATATGATGTAGGCATGTCTGATTTTGCACGAACGCTGCTCAACTGCAGTGTATAGATTTAGAAGGAAACTACGTTGAAAAATAAAATTGAATTTGACAAACAAAACATGTTTACATCCAATTTTTATATACGGAGCGCTGACGTGATCGACAACCGCGGCGTCACACTTGCGCAAGTTGGTGTTCATACAAAATAAATGCCGAGAACCCCAATTTAGGCACCATGGTTTGTAAACAACCAGCTACATGAAGACTAGCACATTTCTACGTCCTAACATCTGCGCGAGTTGTCCACAGAAAGTTGGACGAGGGCGGAGAATTCGACGAAACCTCTGCTGGCCAATTTGGTAGATGACCGAGGATGAGTATCTGAATTATTGGGAGTCACCTGAACTATAGTTTTAAGGACGAGTTTATAGCAATTGTAGCGGAAAGGAAGAGGAGAGGATTGTCGTCGAACTTGCTGCTGTATCTGAACCTTTTCAGAAAATCGTGTTATGAATATGTAGATTTGTCCAATCATCTACGGTTATTGGCAATTCATCCATTCATCCGTCGAATTATTTCCGAGTATCTGACCCTAATAACCTTATAACTTAAGTTTGAGAAAAAGTACAGGTTATATAAGAGAACCTTTACGTTAAGATTGTTTCTCGTTTTTGAATGAATTCATAATTTACGCTTATTAGAGGATAACATTGGCGTACGCGCTATCCATTGTCGCCAACCACACAATAGTACATTTCCACAAGACCTTGAAGTGGGAATGATCGATAAAGAGGAACTCTTCGGAAAAAGGAAAAGGAAGCTGGAGAAAAAAGCGGGAAGATAGTTAGTTAGGCAGTAAATACATAGGTTGGAGAGGTTACTTATAGTTGGAAGAGAGAAAATATAAAATAATACAGTAAAACAGTTGTTTGGTTGCTATTTTTCTAACATTGGATACAATCTCTATTTAATTTCTATTAAATAACAACGCAATATATTCGATCTCCGGATTGGCAGAATCTACGATAGCGGCACGGTTCCAACCTGGAAACTAATATTAAATATATTTACTAGAAGAAGAGAAATTCACGTGCGCGGCCAATATCAGATCGAAATATAGAAATTCTGCCATAGACATAACCTATTGATTTGTTGCCAAGTCGCCCATATCTCTTCTATTCGGATACATATAAATTCCCCAAAGTAAAGCAGTTACTTTGAAACAGATTGCATTAGTTATCTTTGAGGAAAAGCATATCTTAAAGACGCTTTATGAATACGACGCGGCGGTTACATATTCTTCGAATTTTAAACAATTGTTTTAGGAAATTCTCAGATTACTTCCTTGCATTTTTTGGCAGTTCATATTTTCCTTCTCTCACAGTTCTTGCAGTTAACTTTCTAACTATTTTGCTTAAATATTTAAAGATCAAACGCGCAACATTTGATTTTAAAGTCGAATATATCTACGACGGAGCAATTTCGACAATACAAGAAAATATTCAATGTTGTACTATTTTATTTCTTGATTCCTTTTTGACGACAAACATAGCAAACAATCAGAAAATGAAACAAACGGCGTAAGCAAAAGCTGAAAGACACTAATCGATAGTAGGGCAGAAATTAAAGTTTCTTCAGCCGATCACTAGTTGACTAACATTCAACAGATTACTGTTAATGCATTATATCATACAAAGATTTGTCACGCAAGCTTTGGTATCACGTGTATAACGTGCTTACGTAGATTTGAAATTCTCATGAAATAATGTTATCACTATTGTAAACGCCGTTAAACAGTGTTTTGTAAGCCACACACAAGCGGCTACGTTTTCTACTAATTTTTATAGATTATTGCAAATTTCATAATTTAATATTTCATATTAACAAACTGGCGGAATTGTTTACTTAATTTATGTATGCCTTACGAATACGACAAACAATCTATAAAAACTAAAGCTAGCAATGTTAACTGTTTCCTAATATTTTGAGAATTCGAGAATTCAGCAGCAAGTCGTCAATATAACTTCTACAAAAAAAATCAAATAAATATAAAATATAAATAAATAAAAAATTGATTTTAACACCTTTAAAAAGAGCCTCGTTAATTCTAATCTCAACCATGTACAACATATTAACAAAAGCTTTTGATATCGTGCTTCCATTGACGAAAAATATATTTTAAGATCAAATAAGAAAGCCATGAAATGCCTCACTCAAAGATCTTTGGGCGTAATTATTTTTTTTAATTAACAAAAAAATTGTCAACCCCAGTAAAGACTCTCTTACTCTTAGAACAGGCGTGCCCACGGGCTTTTGTTAGGAGCGAATCACTTTCGGTACCTAGATCTTCGATTAAAAATTAGTAAATTTCTCGGTTGATTGATCTTTTGAATGGGATATTCGTTCGAGTAAGAAATCCACTAAACATAATCGAAAATCTGATAAGATTCCTTGAGGTAAGAAGACGGGGTGCAATAAAGAGAATTGAAGATGTGGTGGTCAGTTTTTGCTGCTGCAAGTTCAGATATCACAGACGACGAATAAACAGTGTGACAAAAGTGTCAGCGAGATGGATTATCAGGATCTTCGCACCAGAACGGAGACTTGTCAAGCGAGAAATTCGCCAAGAAACTTCGGCGTTGAACCAAGTTTGCGAAGCCTATTTGAAAATTATCGTGGCCGACGTTGATAATAAAGTAAGAGTTGATTCACATAAAGAGTTTCCGCTACCAACGAAACGCAGTGTTTTCACGGAAAAATAGAGACAGTTCTCTGGAATTGCGAGGGGATTCTATTGACGGAATACATGAAGAAGGAGGGCACTGCAAATACCGCTGATGATTATAAAAAGACAATTCAACATTTTGAAGCGGCCAACCGAGTCGACAGATTTTAATATTTTGTTAAAAAAAAATCACACTGACGCTCGAGAATTGCAGATTGCTTGAGGATGAAAGAGTTCAATCAATTATTATCTTTTTCTTATGTTGAAAAAAAACAATTACGAGGGTGAACATTTTCTTTTGATGACGATCTAAAAAAAAACCGAAAAGATTTGTTTTTTGATTTGTAATCATTTATTTCATAAATGCAATAAACTCTACGTTTAAGAAGTAAACAAATTTGTTAGCAGTAATCATTTCTACAATGTGGTGTTTTGCTGTGCGAACCTGGAAGCTCGATTACATCTTGTCTGTGCGAGCTCATACGGTTTAGTACCTTCGGGGCCCCTGATGTTCGTTCGCTCGCTTTTTCTCCCGGTGGAAAACGTACAGGTTTTACAGGGAGTCCGGAACAATGGCACGTGGCCCTGCCACAATCTGAATTCGACGAATGAGCGACCCCATCGCGTGCCGACCCCTGCGACGAATATATGCACAGGTCACGCAATCCCGAAATGTAGTTAGTTTATGTGTACCTGGATCATTCGCCGGTTCACTCGTACCTTCGCTTCTTCGATGGTCTTCTTTTGCTCTTTCGCCACCCTCCTATCGCTTCTTATACGAGCGTAAGAGCGGAGTCGTATTCAGTTAGGGTAGGGAGCGTATCGAACATTTTCGGGGGCTTCCTAATCGGTGAAATTCGCCTAGTGACAATTTAATGCATTGCAATTTCTTCTGCTTTCTTTTCCCATTTAGTTGGCTTACACGGTTATAATTTCTAAGCGTACACGAACGTAGGTAGTAGAATATAGCGATTTAAAGTTAATCAGAAAGGTAATTGGTAAACAACACATACTACGCCACAGTCCTTGCTATCATTATTTATCATTATTAGAAAGGTAATTGCATGCCGTAATAAAAGGAAATATGAAGAAGAATGGAAGAGTTCGATGCATACATAGATCAGCTTAGAATTAGCTTCTTCGCATGAATAGTTAAAAAAAAGTTTAAAAATGGTTTGAAAAGAACAAAAAGGTTTCGTTCTATCAAGGCACTTTAGTGGTCGCCATGGAAAAAAAAAAATTTAAAAATTAAAAAAAAAATTCACTGATTTGGATGCAATTTGGCCAGCATGCAAATGATTAATTACTATTGATCACAATTTTCCCTCTATTAATATTACCAACAGGTTAACTGAGGTCTTCATTATTTATCGCCTTAAAAGAAAGAAGAAGGTTATGTCTGTTATAATATAAGCAACACTCTACTTTGGCTTTCGAGAAATCAGCGTACATTTTCTGGAAAATGCTGGCTGTAGCTTGCAAAACGTAATTAGGAAACTTGTTAAAGATATGGCTGCTTTTCGTTGATAATATCTACCTCATTGTTCAACGCTAGACTCTTCATAACAATACCATGTAAGGATGTATAACGTATAAAATCGGGTGTTCTCCACTACCCCTTGCGGATAATTTATAAGACGGCGAATATTGCAATTATAGTAAAAGCCGTAGTAAATTATTGGTCTGCGCCAATGAATCGTGAAGAATGACCGACGTAAAGCAAGAAGGGGGAAACGAAACGAAAAGAAAGAGGAAACGACATCCGTAGCATTCAGAAGAAGAACATCGGACGAAAACAACAACAGTCAGCGGTCTCCTTCGGCACACGCTGGTGTCGCGGCAAGTATTCATTGCCGGGAAACTCTTAAATGTAATAATCCCAGTCAGGTTCTTTGTATTGTTGTCCCTAGGCCCGTTCGGATATTGGGGTTGTGCACGCGATCCCGGACTCTCTCGTATGGGGCGGCGTTGATCAGGTGCTCTGGATATTTCCCTTTCATGTCGTTAGATGTAAACTTGAACGTCTTATGTTCGCTATACGCTGATTTTATTCTTCTTTAAGCGTTTTCGCTTATAGCGTGCTCACCCGCATGTCACTTTGATGTCGAACCATGAAGGAAATATTGCGCAATTTAATTTGCATTCGTTCGAGTAAGGTACTTAAGGAGCTGCTCTTGATACATACTTTAAATGTTGAATGAAATTTACGCTGGCGCTATTGCATTCTGTTCCCATTTGGAAAGTTAATGCGATGTGAGTACACTCAAAAAATAGATAATAGGAGGTAGTACCTTTCACTATCTAAAGACAGCTAAATTTGCTAATAGGAAGCAGGGCAATGAACAGGAGCTATTCATAAACAGTCGGGAAGATTTTTTACGTTCCCTAGTAGCGAGAATGAGCTGCTTGGTCAACGGCTTCAGTTACCAGAAGGAGCAGTCGATTAGTCTAAATGGCAATTTT
>LR737387.1:16351324-16370006 GCA_902655005.2 Marronus borbonicus | reverse complement strand
AGCATGATTGCTCTAAGAGTTGGTTTAAAGGAGTGAAAAAGTCTATCAATCTTTGTGAAGAATACTTTGAAACACAATAAAGAACTTTAAATGGATCTGCTGTTTGCTGTTCTGTCTATCTGCAACACTAGAACGACCTATTAAAGAAAAGGTATGTCCTCAAAATTTCTTCATCAAACTTCATCAAAGCAATGTTGTAAAATGTTAATTTAGGGTAAAAAATAAAAGCTTCCTTTTTGTCACAAAATCTCTATAATTGATCAAAAACAGTGCGACCAGTTAGGCGAGCTAAGGCAGGTACAACCTCCCAATTCGGAATAATGAGTTTATCCCAGCAACCCGCAGGCGCAACAAAATAATATCAAAAGTTTACACAGTAAAATTTGCTGTTTATCAACCTTGATTAATGGAACGCGTACCTACCGGGCCATTTATTAAAAAGAAGTGTTCTTCGCCATCATCACGGAACGATCTCGAACACTACGACTTGGCGCGGCGGTCTAATTAATTTTTATTGCCAAGTGTTAATGAATTAGTTTGCATAATGTTGCGCACTTACGATGGCCGAGTTGTTCGGCGTTGTTCGAACGTTATTTTAATATCGCGAAATGCATTACCGCGTCTGGAATGTTTCGGTTCTACTTAATAACGGGGTAAATTCATACTTTGTACGTACCATGCGGACTTTTGTGTTGTACATACGTTCATGTCGACAATTTGCGCAAAACGCTGCGATAAGAATAATAATTATGGGAACGAAGGCGCAACGGAATCTAAATATGAGGAAGTACGTTTCCAGTTCAATGTAGCTAGACGTATAAAAAAGTAAACACTACGGATTTTCGTAATGGTAAAGGTTCTAATGAAACGGTGCGTAGTTATTGTTTTAACGATTGCGGATAGGAATCAGTAATTTTAGTAATTTCGCTACAAATAATTTATAAATAAAGTTATTTTCGTTTAATCGCAATAATCAAATTGCAGGTAAAAATGACGTTAAAACAATGCCGATGGAATTAGTTCTGGGATATAATTTTGTGATGTTTACGTTAAGTAACAAATTCAATTGAATCTCACCGCCTGCAGGTGCTCATAATTACATTGATTACATAAGATGAAGATACCCGCCGATTTCTTCGTCTGTCGTTTGTGTCAGGCGATGTTAGCGATTCTCTAAAAATGGAAGCGAACTAGCGATAACATCGGAAAAGTTTACCGAATGGTGCTAGGCGACCGCTGAGTTAAAGTTAGACAGATAGCAGAAGCTGTGAGCATCTCGCAATTCCGTGTTTATCGTATACTGACTGAGGATTTAAGCATGGAAAAGGTAACCGAGCATTTGCTTACTCAGGACCAAAAACGTAATTTCTGTTGAAGTTCTGTTGAAGCAGCTTAAGTAAAATAAGCTAGATTGTTGGCGTAGATTAATAGCTGGAGATGAAATTTGGATACACCAGTACACTGCTGAGGTCGAAACGCGGAGGGTGAGTCGGCTCCGAAGAAGGCGAAGACCGTTCCATCGGTCGGGAAAGCGATGGCGACTTTCTTAAGATAGAAAAATAATAGTGGAGGCGTACTACGGATTACGTACTTGACAAACTGAAGGACGAAATCGCGGAAAACAACTTCCGTGGTCGCCGTGCCAAAAATTCACGAATTGGAGTTTGAGTTCACTATTTTTTATTTTTAAGCTCAACTTTTCATTCGGAGGGCAGAGATCTCTTTGAGGAGGGCGTCACATTCGTAACTGTGCTGAGGAATAGAGCTTATTTCTGTGTTAGGCTGGAAACTTTCCTCGTCTATATTTTAGAGTAATTACAGACGTTTAGTAAACTGAATCCTCGGCCGGCAGCTTAGTACATGTTGAAAATCTGAAATGCTGACGTTACCATACTTGGCTGTGTTAATGTTCAACTTTTTCTAGAGTTTGTAAGGAAAAGACCTCCCCAATTACAAATTACTCACACAGAGCTACCATAAATGATTTTTCTATTTATTCAGTCAAACCTGTATATCCCTAACCAGAAACTATAATGCTAAGATAGCTTAGCTTCCTCATGGTATTGATGGAATAATTCACGGCAAACGCAACAAAAGGAGAGAAAAGAATACACTAACTCACGAACATGTTTCTGCCTACACGGTGTCATCAGCGTGGTTTCGAGAGTATTTTTTATCTCTACCTTCTATCGCTGTTGCCTCGTATGTCGATAAATGTCGAGTTTGTCGTTTTGAACGTCGTGACATTAACTGTGAGACAACAGCGATAAAAGTTAGAGATAAAAAATACTCTCGACACCACGCTGATGACGTTGGGTAGGCAGAAACATGTCCGTGAGTTAGTGTATTTTTTTCTCTCCTTTTGTTGCGTTTGCCGTGAATTATTCCATCAATACCACGAGGAAGCTAAATTATCTTAGCATTATATTTTTTTGTTATTGTTTCTAGGCATTTTCTGATGTAGCTTGTATATTCCTGCTAATATTTTTGGATCGCGTAGAAAATGCATGCGTTCACAAAAGATCACTCGAATGGTAAATCTTTGAGACTTACTCTGGAAAATACATGGAAAAAATAATGATATCGAACTAACTATTTATTTTGTTAATCTAAGCATATTTTGCTTGAATCAACACGATATTTATTTGAAGTAACATGATATTTGTTTGCCCGTTTTCAAACAAAGGTTTTAATTGACTCATTTAAATGGATTTTTCAGTGCACAAGCGTTAATTATTCCTGCAACCACAAATCATTTTTAATACGTAAATCACTGTAATACATCCTAGTCCTATAATGGAAAGTTAATCGAAGAGCAGGGTTGCAAATCGTTCGATTTTAATGATAATATAGAATTCTTTACTGGTGTTCTCTTCGCCACGGAGACCCAATCTTTTAGATTTTGAAAGGTTATGTTGTACATTCTAAAGGTGGAGAATGCATACTTCTTACAACTTCTAATTACGAAATATTATTGAAAGAATTTTAAGAAAGTAAAACACACTGTACAGTGGTACCTCGGATTACGTTCCAAAGAGTATTTCGTAATCCGAAAGCCAAAAAAAAAAAAAAAAATTCTGCATTTTAAACATTGAAATAATGATTGAAATTAAAAAGAAGCAACTTACATCGTACTTAATGACTCCATTTTAAGTGCGGAAGGCGACAAGTGTGAGATGGCATTTTCATCTAGATTGCATTATTAGCAATGCGATAAATAAGAGATTGTTCGACAGTAATTTTAGAACTTTTTTACACCAACATCATAAACCTTCCAATAATGTTAATTATGGATTCAAAACAAATGCAAAGCGGTGGAATAGTAGGCTATTATCCACACAAACGATCACATTCCGTCGTATATAACTATCTTTCTGTAGCACGTACACGACACGCGCGAAAATTCTGCCGAACCTGTGAAAGTTTTGCATTTGGGAGCAACTTTCGGTTTTTAAAAGGTTTTTTTTTTTCGTAACCCGAAAATTTCGAAAGAAGATACTCTCGTAAATCGAAGCACCACTGCACCTTGGAAACTTTACTTCAAATAATCGCATTTGCTTGAATATCATATTGTTTGTCTTTTATCATGAATGAAGTAATAGCCGTTCACATTGAGATACTTATACCTGAAGTAGCTAAATAAACATACAATAAAAAAAGTAATGACTTAATCTTATCATTAAAAAGAATATCACAATGTTTCTTTGTTTGTATTCATTTCCTTTATTCGTATGTAATCAAACCATCGCAGATAGGTCGATATGTCTTAGAAAATGCAAGTAAGAATAATAACTAGAAACAAATAGATAAATTTAAAGATAAAATTTGTAATCATTACGAACATGTACAATGATTGAAGGGTAAGTATTCTTTCACACTTGGTCCCAGACTACTATCCCGTACTTAATTTTGTGAATGAAACTTTGCAAAGTATGCCACTTTTGTCATTGTTGAAGTAGTTAATTGCTTAACCTTCCGAATCGCGTTTTAAATTAGAATCATTTTTAGTCTCAGAGACTTAATTGTTGGATGCTCGTTTAACAGCCTCGTAGTAAATAATAATGTTCTTGGTCTTGGTTGGATTCATTTTGAGCGAGCTTGCTGCGAACCACTCTTTTGCGTCTTCAATGCGTCAAATTAAGTATAGTGACAAGCAGTGATATATCGTCGGCGTAGAGACAGTGATGGACAGACGTTTAATGGCTCGGACATTTTTTTTGGTTAAATATGATATTCTCTTGTTAAGTAATTTGTTATGATTAATTGAAGCAGATGCTGTACTGAGATCTAACAGATTCACTTCTACGGAATATGCTCACCGGTGGCTTTGTAAATATATTTCGTAGCGGCTAGTATGTTACTAATCGCCTGTGATTTTTTTTTAACCGTACTGTTTATTGCACAGGTATTCCTTTTTTCCGAAATTCCCCTGTTTTCAGAATAGGAATTATCTGGTCAATCTTTAATTGTTGGAGAAGATGCCGTTATTACCACATTTGCTGGTACTTTACGTAATTAACTACGATAAATATATGGACATACTGTACATTCTGGTAGTATGCTTCATTTTGAAGCGAGATACAGTATCTTCTACCTCTCTCGAGGTTATTTGCCTAAAGTAAAACGATTCCAAGAGCGAGACTGGTCTTGAAATTGAGAGATTCTCCTTCCTTGTTAATAACCTCCCATGTAGCTCTAATTTTGTTTTACGATTGTTTTTTTGCCCGAGATGACTTTCAGATATTGTTGTTTAAGTTGTCGGTATATTTTATGTGGCTCGTCTCGGCTCGAATCTTTCGCTAGACTAGCCGAAACGTTTAGTAAGTTTTGAATCTAAGTTCTCTTTACATTCATAATAATTCTTAGCGCTTTGTGTCCTAATTTTTTTCTCAGGGAAACACCGTTCAAATGAGCTAATGAAACGAAAACATTAGATGTTACCTTCGAAGTGGCTGATTTGGTTTCCTGAGTCTCAGCATAGTAATTAAATTTACATAAAAATAAAATTAAATCTTAGAAGTTGCAATGTAAGATATTATAACTATTAGATCCATATTCTTCTAATTTCAGCTAAAAGAAGGAATATGCACTATCGAGTTGTTTCATTGTGTAGTGCTACGAAATACACTGAGAAAAAGGATTTGTTGATTCAAGGAAGCCTGCAATGAGTGAAAGAAATAATATTTTTCAATGCGAGCAAAGAAATATTGCTTTCTACCAAAGAAATTTCTTTTTGATATTATTTATTTAACTCGAAAAAGCATTAGACACTAATATCAACAAAACCTGATATTTAAAATAACAAAATTGATATGTTTGAATTAAAGAAATTGATATCAATGAAATCATGAAAGGACGAAATCTAATTATTTCACTTTAAGAAATTGAGTTTTTAAATCAAAGAAAAAAAACGTCACATTGTTACCAAAGAAATAGCCAATAGAAATAATTTAATTGTGATAGCAACTACAACTTGGAACTGGTTACCTAAATAGTAAATTTCGTCTAAGAAATGAGAAAAATACACAACAAAAAAAAAATGCTACTAATAAAGCTACTTAGCTTAGCTTAGCTGGTACTGGAGGAATTTCCTACGCCAAAAGCAGTGTGAGGAGAGAGAACGCTAGCGGACATGTGTCTGCCTACGTGGCATCATCAGTGCGGTTGCGAGAGTATCCCTATCCACATCTCCTGGTGCTATCTAATGCTAAGAGATACAACCCAGAGGAGATACACCTGGCTCGTCGTTTTTGAATTTACTTGACTTCAAGAAATCATTTTTTTTTGCACCTGATGTCAAACTTATCTATTCTTTGACACCAAAAAGAATTTCAAAAAAATACTATTTTATTTTGAAACAAATAATATCTTCATATTTACTTATATCAAAGAAATATTGCTTTCACTTAATCAAATAACGCCAAAAAAATGTATTTCTTTCATTCAAACAATCCTTTTTTTCTGTGTAAACTGTAACTTTATTGATGTAATGTTTTTTTTTTTATTTTACATTTTTCTTTATGGAGTTAGAATTCCCAAAATTTGCACATTTCATCGGTATCTAATCTGCTCATCGCCACTTATAAATTTTCATTCGTCCAGTTTATAGTTAATTAAAAAGGGAGATATGCTGACCGTGTGCATACGTCGCTTATTAATTTTTGTAGTTCGACTTTTCCATTAACCGAATTCTTAAGCAGGCCATGAAATATGCGCGACGTCGCCATAATTCAATATCGGAGACGTCCGAATGTATCAGTAAATTATGACTTCATTAATTCCAATTCATTTCGATGTTTCCTCGAGCTATTGCGCGTCTGGCTGTGTATAGCCGCGGTTAGTCACTTACCCGACTGCGTTCTTGCTCTTGTTGTTAGTGTAGGTTGAGAAGGTAAGGATTTATTAGCATTATCTAATTATTGCAACGACTATGTTTCATGCGTAAAACGCTTGTATTACGGTAAGTTTACGCGTTATTACCGGCGAAAAACAAGTTTGTTGAATGCCAGTGTTGCTTACGTTTGCGCAACGCTAAGATTATGAACAGGTGAAGCTTCAAGCGCCACCTAGAACGTTATTTAGTAACATTTACATATGCCCTTTTCCGCTTAACTCAATAGGAGCGTGTACCGGTAATTACATCTAATAATTACAAAAGTAGCTCAATCTAACGTTTACGAGGATAGTTTTGATTCGGCAAAGATGGAACAAATGCAGGATCTTGAGGCATTATTTATTATTAACAAGATTGGTACATACAACAATAGAATTTAATAGAGAAATCATGGATTATTACGTCGTAGAAACAGGCATGTGTTGCGGAACTAATTGTAATGCAAAGTTTCTTTGAGTTACAAGCGCTGATAGATGATAAGTGCATGTTAATGTTAAAAAAAAAATTTTTTTAACCTTCCTGTTATGTTGTATTTACTAATAGTAATAAATGCCTTTATTTTCGTAACAAATACCAATAATGCAAACACTACAAAGGGTGATTGAGGTTGGTTGCGGAGCAACTATAATCCCCTGGTTTTCCACCAAGCTCGTGATAAGTGCTTACTAACAAATGAAAACGAGGAATAATGATCTTAAAGTTAAACTTAATTCTGGCGAGGGTGAATCGCTTCAGCCATAAGTTGGGAATTCACATTATTATTTTCGTAAAACTGGCCATTTCTTATCGTTGAAACGCGATGAAACAGTGATAGCTAAGAGCTCACATTTAGCGTTGAAAAAAGCAATTTTCACGATATAGAAGCGTCCTTAGGTATATCGAAGGCTGCAGTACATTCGACTTTGCATGAGCACATCTAAGTGTGAAGAAGATCCGTTTCCGATGGATTTCTCATAATTTGGTTCAATCACAAAAGAAGTCTCGCGTCAGTTGAGTGCTTCAAAAATTCAATAAGGTAACATCAAAATCCGTACATACGACATCGTGCCAGGTGACGAAACTTTTATATTCGATATTGGTAATCGTATAAGTCGGAAACTAAGCAACAATCCACTATTTGGGTAGATGGGCCAAAATCCAAGAAAAGTTGTTCGTTCAAGAAAAAATTTTCCTTTCCTTTGTATTGGATTCCTCAGCATGACAATGCTAGCTTTCACATAACGAACGAAAAATGCACGAACGGCAATTTTTTACCACCTGAAGAGAATATTGAAACCTTCACCAACCACGTTTTGAAGATATCACCTTAACTTAAATCCCTCGTTGTAACGTTGCAGCCATCCAGCAAGTTTTACCCAAATAACTATTTAGTGTTTTACCCTTGTTCCCTTTAAAAATCAAACAAATAGCTTTGTTTGAAATTCCCACAACATTCTCTTAAGCTTGTTCATTAATAAATATAATTCCTGTAGCAAATTTGTAGCACAAATTCTCAGTTTATGGCTACCCTATAAAGCAATATTTTTCATTACGATGACGGATTCAAAATAAAATAAATTAGAGCGTAGGTATATATACATATAGGTACGGCTATACAACAGTAGGTAGAATAAACAAACAGCGAACAACCGAGGAACTTTATTACTTGTGAGTTAGATTATAATTGAGACGTAGGTAAGGTACACACACGGAATATAAATGAAATATTAGGCATGTATCTCATAAATAACAATTAGTTTCTGTGGTATTAAATTGCTGTAAAATCCAGTTCTTGGCAGACACACACACAGATACGTACGTACGTATAGAACACGTGAACGATCACTTCATTAAAGTAGTCTTTTATTTATTGCAAGCGCTGTACGTTTATGTATGCATGTGTGCCGAATTGCCCGCTTTCAATGGAGATGACCATGAAATTTGTATTATTTCTTCGTATATCGAACCACTTTATCATTTGTCGAAATAGTTTCAAATTTTCATGATATTTATTTATATTTACTACAAATTAATGGCAAAGAATGATAAGACTTGGCAAAATCTAAGTTTTTCTTTTTTTTAAATATTTAAATGTACATTTTTTGATTTCTTGATTGGCTACTATCGATTAATGGGCGTGGCTTTTCTAAATGACACCGGCTAGCTTTAGCTAGCTTATTTGGTTAAAAAATTGTGCAAAAATAATGATCGAAGATAATGCTGATATAGCTCGTGGTATCGATGGATCACTCACAACATAATAAAGATGAGTGTAAAGAGCACTACACTGAACGAGAAAGATATGTGAATACAATAAAACAATACACTAAGATAAAATTTTTTTGTTATCGAAATGGGTCCAACGAACAAGTTGGTTCATTTTAATAAATATCGATTAACACATGTTTTCGTATCCGCACTCTACACAATAATCAGATTTATTGATATAAAGGATACATTTATTAATGCAAAATGGAAAATCTCCGAATTTTGTTTCTTTTGCCACAAAATAAATTAATAAACGGGTTTTTATTATATTGATAAACAGGTTTCAATTAAACGTAGTTCATTGTTGTAATAAATTTATTAGTTAAACGACTTTTTTTGGGTGCTTTAACAAAACGAAGTCAACGAACACGATTTATTGAATTCATTTCTTCAGTGTAGCAAACGCTCACATTTTCGCCTACCTGGTGCCAACAGCGTTACTCCAAGTGTTTCTCTACCTTACACCGCTATTTGCCACTTGGTTAGCATCGCTAACCTCCAAATTGGCAAATCTCGGAACTATAGCAATCCAGAAATTGGTTTAACTTGTAGCCGATTGTTGTCACTGCTTTCTAGACGATATCTCTTGGGCCGGGATTTTGAAGAGCGATGTGAGGTGTGCGCCCGACCATGACCTGTACAGGCGTCAAGCGGCTCCGCTAAAATATTTATGCGAAACAAAATCCAAGAAGCTCTTCTTCGAGAAACTTATGAAAAACGAGAACCATGGAAATCGCTAGATTACTTATGTGTATTTGAACAGATCGATACCATCAGCTGTATGTCAAGAAATTTAAATATTAACTGCGAACAATACGTTGTATACCGACTAACATCACTATTAAACGTGAAATTTATAAATTAATGTGTTTTTTTTAAGTTGTTATAAATAAACGAGCGTAGCTTTAGTGTAATTCCTAGTTAAATCCGAAGCATTTCTACTCCATATACAATGATTGCAAAAGCATTGTAAATTGGTCATTTGCTAAAATCAAAAATAAAATGGGACCAAAAACTGAACCCTGCGGAACTCCTTTATTAACTATGAATTAAACACATGTTAAACATTCAGATACCACAATAATCACGAACTCTTCGTTAAATAATTTATTAGGAAGGAATCCATGAAATATTTGTGGCAAATCAAAATAATTTTTAATACAAAATATCTTGATTGGTCGAAAGCATCAAGTAGAACTTTAGTTCACCCAAGCAAATGTTCGATGGCGCTGCTAAAGGGATTTTTGAACGCAGTAAATTGTGGCTTTTTAATTGTTTTTGTAATTTGATTTTTAACTTTTTGAACAATTTATGAAAGCTGTAGTACAGGTAAGCTAATATTCTTAAGCCTGAATTAAGTTAATCTTCATATAAAATTTAATAACAGCTATTTTCTCAGTGTTTTACTTTTCTTGACGTCGATGTGATTTGATTTCAATCATGACTTAAGTAGCGCTTAACAATAAATTAATTTAAGTTAAGCTAAAATCAAAAATAAAATGGGACCAAAAACTGAACCCTGCGGAACTCCTTTATTAACTATGAATTAAACACATGTTAAACATTCAGATACCACAATAATCACGAACTCTTCGTTAAATAATTTATTAGGAAGGAATCCATGAAATATTTGTGGCAAATCAAAATAATTTTTAATACAAAATATCTTGATTGGTCGAAAGCATCAAGTAGAACTTTTGTTCGCCCAAGCAAATGTTCGATGGCGCTAATAAAGAGATTTTTGCACGCAGTCAATATATCGAAACCTGTTTTATGGATAATTGTCGCTTTTTAGTTGTTTTTGTAATTTGATTTATAATTTTTTGAACAATTTATGAAAGCTGTAGTACAGGTAAGTTAATATTTTTTAGCCTGAATTAAGTTAATCTTCATATAAAATTTAATAACAGCTATTTTCTCAGTGTTTTACTTTTTCTTGGCGCCGATGTGATTTGATTTCAATCACGACTTAAGTAGCGCTTAACAATAAATTAATTTAAGTTGTTCAATCAATTGGTTGTGGGTTATTGTCTGAAAATTTTGTCTCTTCAATTGTTTTAATCTCTTTGTTCAGAAACAAGTAAATGAAATTTTTATCCAATTTATAGATCAGATTTCCTTTTATTATTTCTTAGATTAACGCAGATAGCGTGATATAAGTGCTCCAAATGTTCATACAATCGCTATAAGCTTTCGTCGATGATTTTTCAAATATTTTGCTAAAGATGCAGGTCTATTACGGATTAACACCTCGTCAATGTTTTAGTAGATACAACGCATATTAATAACTGTTATATCATTATGTTCAACCTCTCATTCTTATCCTCGAAAAATACCTATCGAACAATCCACGTCGTATTCCCTGTTGAATTTTCACAAAATAATTAACATCGCTACCCAAAACACGGGGTTGAAGGTGACTCAACATCATTTCCTGTCGGGCGCCACGATAAAGTGCGCCCTGTCGAAGTTTCCGGTACTACCTTTCGCTATGAACCCCTACCTATCCCGAGTTCCACATTACTGTCTTAATGATATCCAATAAAAAACCAAGTTAATAACGGTAAATCATCGCTTTTTACGGACCGCTATTGTGAAATAAACTACGCGTATACAGGCGCTAGGATAGTATCATAAATCTTGATATATTTTAGTGCGAAGTAGCCTACGCCAATTCTTTTATTTTATATAATTACGTTTTCATTTTTATTAAACAATCAAACATTTTTATCGTTAATTTTATTTCGATCCACGTTTTACAGCTTGGTCCGAGGATGACACTTTTTGTCCAAATCGATTTTTGTTCGACATTTGTTAGCCTTCTAAAGAGAAACATCTTAGTGTGAAGAATGTTGCTATCTCATAGACCGCCTTTGCCAAATGAGATCCGCATACATGCAGATCAGGGCGTTATAGCCAAAACTGTCTATGTCGTTGGTATATACGAGGGTGGTTCAAGAAGTTCTTAGAAAATCCAACTGATGGCGCTCGTGTTATCGAAAATGGTTTATTTCTAATAAGGAGGATGTAGGATCATTAGACAGCTGTCAAAGTCTCAATTATGTCCACCCCGCGGTTTTATTTTTATTGTCGATTTAAGCAAAGAATGTTTGTTTAGGTAGAAAAATGGACAAAAGTAAACTTCGGGCGGTGATTAAATATTTATGTTTAAAAGGCTTAACACCGAAAGAGATCAAAGCTGAGTTGGATGAAATTCGTGGCACATCTGCTCCTATCGTTGTCTGTTTTGACTCTTTTTCGTCCTGACGAGTTTCTTCGTCGATATATAACTATGGACAAAGGAACAGCCAAAATAGTGGGTTCACGTCGAACGCCCAAATAGATGCCAATTTTGAGAACCTTCCGAATTCCAACATTATGGAGGGCTTAAAAGAGGTTGGAAAAAATAAATAAGAAGCTTTTTATTTATTGAACGACCTTCGTAAGTAAAATAAGAGACCCCACTACCGACTGTTGGGCTACTCCATGAAGTACAAGAAAATATGTCGACTTATACCTTTGAAGTTTATTCTCACATATTTGGTTGAACAACAACAATGGCTAGCTAGCCCAGTTCCATCGTCTCCGCGCTACAATATAAGCCGAGTCCGCGAAAGAGAGACCATTTCGCGCATCCTCTGCCAAATTCTCTAACCAAGCAAGACTTCCATGGATCACCATGTCAATCGTTTGCGGAAAAAGTGGCAGGAAGGTAAAGACTTGGATGAGTTGGTGGCTCTACTCAGTAAATGGGAAGCAGTTATTGAAATAAAGCAATTATTTTAACATATTTTTAAAAAACACTGGATAATTGGTAATAATTCAGAAAAATCCAATATTTTGAATAGAATGTAGCGAATATAGCAAAAAAAAACAATAAATGATGTAAATGTCGTAGTATTGCAGCTACGAGCAAAGCTCGTAAGCAAACCATTACATCGAATAACGGAAAATGTGTACATCAATTACTTTCTCCAAATGCGCCTTATATATATTTTTTTGATCCATTTACCGATAACATCTTAACAGAAGTACAATTCGGTATGCATTAATTACCATTAATTGGCCGGCTTAATTTATATTAAACAAAAAATTCGCTAATCCCGCTGCCTGTATAAATAACTTCGGGGATAAAGGTGCGTATAAATTAAAAAGACCCGGCGGAAAAGTAAGTACAATATCGCTTAGAACAGAAAAAGACGAAGAGAACGAGGAGAAGAAGCTTTAAGGTATCGGCCGCACGTATTTGGGAAAAGCGAAGCAAATAAAAATCCAACACCCAGAAATATTACATTTGTCAATTAGCGGAAATAATTTATTAATATGCATAATTCATGAGTTCGGAAGAAAGCCGCGATTCGTTTTGCCACTTTTAAACGAGCTCGCGAAGGGTTAGGCGTATTAAGTATGTATGTATACGTCCGAAGATAAAGAGTCGTCGTCCACTTATGTCCAAATGTAATTTAAAATGTGGTACTTGTTTGAAAACGCGTTCCTTTTTTTCGTTGTTCGTACAACGAAACGTCTCTTATTTTAATTCGCGATTTTAAGTGATGATTCTTATGTAACTTTTCATTTTAACAAATATGAACGGAATTATTAAGCGAAGATGGCAATCTGCTAAGATTAATGCGATTCTTTAACGTTAAAAATACATTGATTTTATTTATTTAACTGGTGCGCTCAGTTTCCATTTTGACTGTACTCAACATGAAGAATTTTAATTGTACTTTCACGTAATATGAATTCGAGAGATTTGCTACTGTTCTATAAGCTGTCCTATTTAAAATAACAAAGTTGGTAGCTAATTCCGATATAACCACGTCGCTGCTAAGTTTTCAGAATTTTATGAAATAACCAATACAGACAAAGTTTAACAATCTTCTTGGAGATTAAAATATTTGTTCTAAGAAAATGTAAAGATGCGACCCTCGCTGAGTTTGGCTTTGGTAACAACAGCAATGGTTCTTCTCCCATTGTTTTATTTCTAGCGAGCTTGCTCTATTTGAATGTTCAAGATCCAATCGATTTTTGTTTTCAACACTTGTACTTAAGCTATCATTTCCGTGATGAATGAATTTGAAGAAACAATCTTAATAAAAAAATGTGAAAAGCACATAAAAATATTGTTTTACAGCAAATGTGCGTTTGTTTGTTCAAAGTAATTAAAAAAAGAATAAACAAAAACATTGCGAAAAAGAGCAACCTGGGAAAATTTAAAAGAAAGAGATTTGAAACATTAATGGAAAAGGGGAGGAGAATAGGATACAAACAAAAATCCTATTCTCCACCCCTTTTCCGTTAATGTTTCAAATCTCTTTCTTTTAAATTTTCCATGTTTGCTCTTTTTTGCAATGTTTTTGTTTATTCTTTTTTTAATTACTTTGAACAATTTTAAATGGATGAAATACTACTGAGGTTGTTACGTCGCTATCCATATTAAAGAGATGGTTTGTTACTGTTGTTTTTATAATAGCCATCCTCGATCTACTGTGGGTTCTCCAGGTACCAGAATTTTGCAATTTGTACTTCCATTCTTGCCTCTCCCTACATATCGCTATCAAGAGGGGTAAAATTTAGCGTGGCTTCCGTAGTAGCTGTTGGAGAGCCACCTTCGTGCATTTTTCGGTTATTTTTTGAAGATGTAAGTTCCAGGTCAGTTTAGAGCCCTCTTGACTCAACCGAGATGCTTCATTACAGAGAATCGAGGCTCTTAGCCCATCCAGTTTTTTTCCTTCTTGTGAAGGATACAAATGCTATTTTAGCAAGCTACTTACAGAAAATACCACGTATCAATTTTTTTATTATTGTTTTTATTATTTTTATTATTTTTTTTGGTCGCAGATCCTGTTTTTTCATTTTGGTTCAAGTGACTATTTCATTTTGGTAGTCTTAAGAATTATTTTATGTTTATGTTAGTTTTTATTAAAGATTTTGTTATTTCCCTTTTCTTTAATTTTGATTTACTTTGTATTTTGTATGACTAGTTATGTGCACTTTTGTGTCAATTAACTAAATATATTATTATTACTATTACTATTATTATTATTATATGTTTATTTTGTTTTTAATAATTTTTTCTAAAATACTAAAAAAAGGGGGACCAGTGATTTCAATTTAAGCAGAATCTTCCCGAAATATTAGTTAACGTTTTTGACTTTTACGGTGTAGCGAACATATTTTTGTTAAGGGTTCATTGGAAGCAAATTGTAAAATTGTTTAGATATAGCTCCGACAAAGCCTGCCTTTGCAAAATAAATAGCAGTAAATGAATATTCGATAAAGAACACAAAAGTGTCAGCACACTCCGCACTACGTAAGTGTAATTAATTAATCCGGGACAGCTGCTTCGAGAATACGCCGATTAATTAATTATACTTGTGTGGTGCGGAGTGTGCCGATACTTATGTGTTGTTTGCCATACTACCTCACGGTCCTTGCTATCGTTATGAATATTCGAAATTGAAAACACTAAAATACTAAAAAAGTATTAAGTGCAGGAAATCTTAAAACGATCTTATAAATGGTTACGTATAAGGCGGCGCGCCACGGAAATATCTATTAGTTAAATTGAACTATTCCAGCTATTCGATTGTCGAGGATGTATTATTCCCATCTTAGTATCTTTACCCTAAGAGCACGTGCGAGACAAGTCTAGAGGCCCCGGCCTGAGGAAGAACCCGAAATGCCGAAACCCATTGTCTATGTACTTCTTATCCAATTACTCAATTTTTTAAAAAGATATTGGTTGCTTTTTTCAACGTATTATTCCGAATATGCCAACGTTAGCGCTATCTACAATGCAGACACGAAATGTTTTCATTTAAAGCAGTACTTGAAAAACCTTGCAAACGCATCCGCGGACTTGGGTATCTCAGCCTTACATGCTCTAATAAAGGCAGGTGAAAAGAAATTTTCCCGGATGTGGATATTCCTTTGCTTAACTAATTGCAGGTGGAAAGCGTTCATTTTCACAACTAAAAAGAATTTTGAGTGTAGGCTTTCACGACCGTAATCCATAGTAGAAATGTCTTTCGGGTGATGTCGTGTAGTTAATATTTTACTTGACGTTTCGCTGAGCATGCGGTCAGCGGTTAGAAATCTTCTGAAGAAGCTGACCGCATGGTCAGCGAAACGTCAAGTAAAATATTAACTACGCGACATCACCCGAAAGACATTTCTACTATAAAAAAAATGTACGTAGAAAGTGAAACCCCTCAAAAATTGTACTTTGAGGACATAATACACAATGTAAACCCAATCCTCAAAACAACAATCGCAGCACTTATATTCGATCTAATCATAATGACCAACAAAGTCGTACATCCTGATGTCTTCATTCGCATTTTATTTAACTCTTTAAAAGGCTCGCGAACTCCGCTGACGGCCCTGATTATTCTTCGAAATATTCAGCTGAAATAAATACTTTGCAGGCGTTAGCGACAATGTTTATACATTGCGGTAGAGTGGATTTACGCTGACACATGAGAAACTCGTCGTACAAAAAAATTAGCCGGTTATCTTGATGGCGAAAGGTCCGAACAAAAGAATTCGACATTAATTTGGTAGCGGAGCTTCAACCTGCCACCGGCACCGTACTGTTCGAAGCCAGTCGAGTTGGTGTACTGCTGCCCCGATAATCTGAACAATGATCTTATTCCAGAGATTGTACGTATTATGTTACCGGTTAGCCGGTGGTTGCGAATCGCCTTCTTTTGCTTTTGTTAACTTAGAATTGAGTTACCTTTTCCGATATTATTTGCAAACATAAATAGAATAGTAGTATTCTGCTGCGCGACGCGGTCCTCGTTTATGTTGGTTCAAAAGATGACGTTGTACGGTCTGATTGTTAAAATAATACATAAAATGAACTGCATCGCTAGCGAATGCAATTTTTTGTAATAATTGTTGTTCAATTGTTTTGTTTAGCAAATCTTAAATCAAATGTTTAGAAGCTTGTTATAACCTCAGGAACGTTTCAGTGTGGATAAGGTACTCCAACCCCATCAGATATTTTATAAAAATTATTGGCGCTTAACATTTTTAAACGGCTATCGAGATACGCTAAACTTAATAATAAGCGAGATCTTCACGATGAGGATTAAAAATAAATCACCCTGTACGAATACAATTCCATCGGCGCCGAATTATCACAACCTGGCATATTTTTGGCACGATTTTCGAGGTGTAGAAATCACGTAGCTTCGCCCGCAATTACTCAAACGTAGCGTAATCGCTAGCACGGCTAGCATGCAAGTACTACTTTTCTTCAAATATCATCCGAGAATTAATTCGTATTCATTAGTCCGATCGGAAATTTATTCATCATCTTCGTTCTTTATTAGGCGTAAGTTATGCACGGCTAGTGCCAAACAGCTGTAAATCTTCTTTTTAATTAAAGTTGTGTTGTTGTTATTCGAACCAATTGTTCTGTACCGGGTTGTTGAAATTTATAGTGCGGCATTTCTATAAATAACTGCGCTTGGTCGGTGTATTATGGTTTCGATTACGATTCGGAATTTATTATTAAGTTTTTGATATTAAATATGCCGTGCATTGCGATGAAAACTTCTTCTGCAGCAATATGAATGTGACACAACGTGTTATTTATTGAAGACGTATCCAAGAGATAATTTATTCATGTAATTATTAACATGAGAAATCTAAGTATGGCGTTGTTGCATATTTTTTTCACGTCTGGTAATGACGCGAATGCATTTTCGGCTACTTAATTCCATATCGCAAGACCATCTAAAACGTCTTGAAAAAACTATTCCAAACGCAACACTTATATAAACACTACGCAAATGATGCTGGGCCAACCACATAAACCATTTCTTTTAATGTTCTACCCAGAGGTAGCAGAGTTTCCTCGTTTAAATGATGATGCCACCATATCACCAAGTGAAGCTTCTTCTTATTGGAGTGTACAGCTGTTGCAATTTTTTTATCATGATAAAATTAGGAAAATTGTCATAGCTAGAACCCATCCAGTTTTTGAAATCTTGGCCACTGATTAAAACGAATTAAAACTTTGATGTAGTAGAACTGCATGTATGCCTCATACTAAGGACAAGATTGCAACAACTAGTGGCGCCTTCTTATAAAAAGCCAACGGGTCACACCCTTACCATTATAAGCCATTTAAAATTAATCGTTGAAAAGCTTCATTTTCTTTAAAAATCTGAGGTTTTCGGGGAGAACAAAAAAAGGCTCCTTTTCTTTAGTCTTCGTTAAATGTGTTCCCTCTTTGCCGACATCCATTCATTTATTTAACTATAAACAATATACCATGGATTGCACAAAGAAAACCTTAGGCGTTTGATAAAGTCGGCAAACAGCACGACGAAACGTAACACATTAAACGAAGGCTAAGAGAAGGGAATGTTTTTCTTCTCCCCAAAGATCCCAAATCCCAAAGTAAGTAAATTTTGAAGATTAATTTCGAAGGTCAAGAAGGACATTGGAACAATACACACATACACATTTAAATGCGCAACCAACGTCGCTATTATCTTGACTTCAGGCGATGAGACACGTTTTATATTTTTCTGGGCGAGCCAGTTCGAAGTTAGCTGTGGAGTTACGAGGGGTGTTCGGACAACAGAACAGCTCTCTGAACAGCTAGGGTAAACAACTTGAACAGGTCGTCAATTTCTCGGAATTTCCTCCCAATTCTCGGAATTCATTCTCTCGTACTAAAATTGGTAAAAGGGGCTGGGAGAGGAGGACAATTGGGTTGAGGCTGGTCCTACCATTCAATATTCTCACGAGCTACCACTGACAACAACCACTTGTCCTCTAACACATGAAGTAAACGTCCAGGTCATCGTAACAATAGTTAATACGCGAATCCATAGATAACTTTCACCTTCAATTATTGAATTATGCACCAAACGTTCAAACTTATATACGTATCATCTTCATTTTCTTTGCAATTTAACTCAGTATTGTTGGAATAAAATTGCATGACTTAAAACGTATATAAATGATCTCAAATTATAAATTTCTTTCCTTCTGTTCTAGGGTTTGCCGTCTAAC
>LR737387.1:16327360-16351314 GCA_902655005.2 Marronus borbonicus | reverse complement strand
CATTTACAATGCGCACCCACATGCGAGTTTTTTCAAATATTAAACGCTGCTGATAATCGATAATAATTGCTACTGCAATGGTTGCTGCGAAAATTCAAAAGCAGCCTTTCCTCTTCATTACTGTTAAAATTTATGATTTGTTACCGAGAAGAATTAAATCGAAGGTGATCGCCTAGATTCAGCACCACCAACATTGCGAACACGTATCATTAATACGATTTAAAACTAACAAAATAATAATCAGCAACGATCGGTTCTTTACCTTTAATCTATGTAATGAAAGAGGGTGTACATAATTATACGTTCCTTGGTAGACCTTGCCTCTAATTTCAAACGCATTTATATGTAAATACCTAATCTATATCGTTCGTATATAAAATTAGAAGACACGCAAATTCGCTCAATCCTCCTCACCTTCCTCTCCGTTTATCGATGGAAGTTGTTCAGCTGTGTATCTCTGAAGTCGCACAAATGGATTAGCTGCTGATTTATACTGTTGAGGTTTGATTAATGGCGTTGTGTACGTGTATTGTTGTGTATATTAGTTACGCGTAAGAAAATAGTGATTAGGAAGGTAAATATATTCATGAATTTTGGTATAATTTTCATACGTTGAACAAAGTTCAGAAATACGCCACCCGAGTTAATAAATTCTAATTTGAATACTTCGCCATCACGACCCATAGGTGGAAATAATGAAATTGATGCTAATAATGTCTACGATATTAATTTGTAATATAATGAAAACGCTACGACATTCGTCTATTTACATATTCAACGTATCCATTATTGGCTAATTAACAAATGAATTCAAGTCAATCTGATAATATAAAATACAGGTGTATATTAAACGATACCGCATCGTATTTTCTGTAATTGACAATTAGGTTGACACCTATCTATTACAGTAATTAAATTCTGTAATTTATTGTAAAAGGGGGCTTCTGTCGAACTACTCAATATTTTGTTCTGGGTTTGAACAAATTATTTTATTTATTCTCACAGCTATTAAGTCCGGCGCAGATGGGATTAATATTAATGAATTGTCGGCGTATCTTTTATCCTATCGTCTGGTGTGTTTTACGCTTATTGGAAGGAGGTTTTGGTGAAACCTATATTAGCGTAGCCCTCATTTTGTTTAAAATCGTTCAGGAAGGTGCCACCGTGCAACTCAGCGAATTTTTGCCACAGCAATATTTTTCCCTAGGCACAGTTGAGCGATAGCTTTAACTTGTATCGTGTGACGATATTGTTTGGTATCGTTGATGGACAGGTTTTTCTGACGTTCTGTATATGACGAACACGTTCTTTGGAGCTGCCCACAGCCTTTGCTACCTCTCTAATGTTAATTCGACGGTCGTCTAATGCCATTTGGTAGACTTTTCCGATGTTGTCGGTAGTGGTAGCCATTTTTAACATCCCCAAAGTCAACCAACCTGATATGCCTATCTTCAATATTAAATTCAATCGGCCAAAATTTCGCTGTAGCGAATGATGGTGTGCAGTCTCCGCGAACAGCGTCCATCTCAGTTTTAATTTGTTTTTTTTTTCTATTTTTACAAAAACACAAACATAGACTGATACTAAGAAACACTACTAAGAAACTGAACGTCCGGCGCTGGCATTTTCAAAAGTAAAAAAAAATCATACCACCAGGTTAAAATCATCTTCATGTTGAGGTTGGGAACTTTTCAAACTATCCTGGTGCTAGCGTCAAAGTTTACCGAGTGTATAAAGGTTGCTATTTCTGCACCGGCAATCGCTCTACGATCGTATTAACTTGCATTGGACAAACCTTCGCGTTGCTGCTTCTCCGCTAATTTCGCACTAGCTTATGTAAATACCACTTTGATGCCGTCTTTGCTACAAGGGAAAGACTGATTCCAGGAAAATTCTGATAGACCGAATCTTATCTTCTAATACAGATACATTGGTAAAATTGGATAACCAACAATTATTTCCTATGTTTCCACTTATACCAGGTTATTTATAACCAAACAGACAGAAAAGGAGAGCAAAAAAACGAACAGGAAATTCTAGAAATGCAAAAAGAAAGAAATAAGAAATTTCTATAGAGAGGATACAAAAGGTAAAAACAAAAAAAATAACAATAGCACTGGTTAAAACGGAGTCACAACCAAAAACACAAAATAAATGGAGAGGACGAGCTAAAACAAATATACAGAGTGATATTGAACATATGAACGGAAGAATAAATGTTGAAAAGATGGGAATATGCAACAATTGTGTCTATTTAAAAAACGAAAGACTAAACATAATGTAATAGTTATAGAAGAATATTCCTATTGGACGCTGCGTATAAGATAATAGGGAGATTAATTAAATTAAAGCTGAAAGCAGTAATAGAACCTTAAATAGGTGAATATCAAGCGGGTTTTAGGGAAGGCAGAGGAACAACCGACCAAATCTTTGTATTAAAAGGGATTTTAACAACTTGCTGTAAGTATTAAAAAAAAAGCCTACGATTCAATTAGAAGAAATCAACCGACGCCAATTATGAAGGAATTCAATACTCCGGGCAAAATAATAAGGTTAAACAAGAGAAATAGCAATGTAAGGGTGAACGGAGAAACATCAGAAGATTTTAAAATTAAAACTGAATTAAGAAGGTGGACCTTCTTTCAACGTTAGCAAAATTATCAGCGACAGCCCAATTTAGCAGCGAAGGGGACGCAATGTATAAAAGTCACCAGGTGATAACCGATGTAGATAAAAGAATCGGAAGAAGCAACAAGACGATTCGCAGAGAACAGCAAAACAATATTGCAATAAAAGTTGATTTATGGTAAAGCGTTACATCCTTGGCAGACGGGAAAACTGGAATTTAAGGAAGTGGATGAACTTGAATGCTCGGGAAGAAGAATATCAAAAATATGTTAAGAAGAAACAGAAATAGAGGCGATGAACTGCTTTATACGAGCGAAACAGCTGTCCAGAAAGGCCAAAACACGTCTGTACAAAAATGTTCCAAGTCCAGAGAAACCTGGATTTTAAATACAAATACCTAAGAGAAATTAAGAAGATAGAAAGGAAAGCTACTTAGAAAAATAATGGGAGGAAAGCAGACGGAAGAAGTGCACGTTAAGGGGATAAACGAGGAAATGTACAACATCTACAGAGAACCGAAGATCGAAGATCGAAGAAATGATAAAAGCGAGGCTACGTCACATGGAAAGGATTGACGATAGCAGGACAGTAAAGAAAATAGCTTGGAAGATACCAGATTATAAGAAAAAGAAAGGAGGATCATGAAGGAAGTGGCGAGAAGCGATAATAACAGATTTAACAGAGAATTTAAGATACTGGAGAATGAAAGCAAAAGATCTAAATGCATTGAAAGGAATAACCAAGTTGTGGGCCTGAATGGCCTGTTAAAAGCTATATAAGTATTTACAACCATCAGCCAGCCATTATCTATGTATCTCTGCGGAAGAAGTAACAATTTTGAAGTTAATATCTAGATGTCTACGTACTTGTAGCGCAATAAGCAAAAGAAAATCAGGAAATTCATATTCGGTAAAAAGATCCATCGCCTTTTCACAACCTCTGCACTGCACTTTTCTTTTTATGACAGAAACAGCATTGTTGCGCCAATTCCCGTAATCATTTCGAGCAGTGCAAAATATAAATACGACCGATGTATATTTGCATGAACTATTTGCATATAAACACATACATGCGCCGTGGCGATGTGGAAGCGGTGGACTCCGAACAATTATTATCGGATTAGATATTCAGAAATTTGCAAGCATATATGCATAATTACAACGTGAAGAGCTGTTCGCCATGTAAATTGGAGCTTTCCGAGCTGAAATTAGTGTACGAAATGCACATAATCGCACAAGTTTCAACTCCGCAAGGTATACGGCTGTATGCAGCCGTATAACACATTAGGTTATTAAACGCGCCAAGAAAAAGTATGTGATTGCTACACGTGGTACCTAATTCATTTTCGTTGATGGATAGTGTACAGCAAGTTGTTATTTTCCATTGAAACCATTTTATTATTATTATTTTTTTGGCTGTGATAAGTAATTTATGATATTCAGATTTCTTTGTCGTAATAATGATGCCATTTAATATTGTTAAAGACTCTCGAAAATGCCGTCATCCGTCAAGCGAACGTTAATCAGTGTGATACGATTGACCATGTTCCTTGACACTAACAGCAAACATCGCTAGTTCTTTTACGCACTTACCGTATATACGATCGTCATCTTTGAGCCTTGATAAATCTATTTAATAGTAGAAATGTCTTTCGGGTGATGTCGCGTAGTTAAAATTTTACTTGACGTTTCGCTGACCACCACCAAGACTTTAGACAGTCTTTAGAAATCCTCTGAAGAAGGTGACAGCATGGTCAGCGAAACGCCAAGTAAAAACTTTAACTACGCGACATCACCCGAAAGACATTTCTACTATGGATTACGGTCGTGAAAGCCTACACTCAAAATCTATTTAATGTTTTCAATTGTCGGTAAGTTGATGCTTTCTGTGCATTAGAAGAGGACAATATTAATTGGAGGCAAATTGTTTGTTCTTTTCTCTAGCGTGAAGTCGTATTAATGCAGCATGATGTGACCGCATGGTTTTCTTTGATTGGAGGAGACTAGCTTCGCTGCTTAAAATTGCAAAAAATATGCAGGGCTGGTCTTTATTTTCAGATAGTTTGTTTACCGTTAACCGGGTTATTGCTGGTTCTCTCGTGTAATATATAATCTTGATGTATTGTTGTATTTTTTTTTAATTTAAGTATGGAGATAGAAGAAGAACGCAACACATTCGTTCGTTATAAATACTTTGCTGAGGTGTAAAACAATTTTCCAAAAAGTGGACTTGCAAACACCGCCACAAATGAAGAAGTTACTGAAAATATTGCTACTTAGAGGAAAATCTTGAGTTGCCCACCACCAAACTTACCAAAATGCACGAAATAAGGCTTCGTTCAGTAGGAAGGGCGTTGGAATGAGCCTTGCTTAAGAATTCGAAGGCAACATCTTCAAAAATTGAAGGTTTGCGCTGGTATTTACAGCAGAATTGACAAAACAGAATGATTAAGCCTTTCTTCTTAAAAGAGACTTTAAAAGGAGGTCTTTCGTAATTCCGGTGATGGAGAAAAATGAGCAACTGCCAAATGATCTGATTTCAGTAGGGCGAGGCACGAGGAGATCTCCTAAACAAGACATTTTAGGAAGAAGAGGTGGTACCATAGAATATCCTGCGTGATCCACCGACCTTACTCCACGAGGCTATTTACCTGCGAGGTCTTTTCAAGTTCAAGGTTTATTTTATGTGACCAAATAATTTCCAAGAACCACCTAAGAGGATTAGCGGAAAGAGAAACTAAAAGCTTGGGACAAATTCTATTTTACAAATGCTTGTGTACAATTTTAATAGATTCATCATGATGAAGAGCAGGTAAACATGTTGCTGCCGCGCGATAAGAAGCCGTAAGCATTTTAGCGTACAGCACGGCACTTTTATAAAAAGATCGAAAGGTTATTTTTCCTCATGGTGCCTAAATAAATTTAACAAAACTTAGGAGGTTCGCACACCTTATGGTACTATAGGGCACTTTACTAAAATACTTACCACAAAACCTCACTCGCATTGGAAGGACGTTTCAACAGCTAAGCTATCATCATCAACAGTAAAACTGAAAGGTTCTTGTGGTTTTTGGTTTCTGTGATCAACATAGACAAAGGATGTTTAAGTAATTTTAAATAAGAACTTTCTGATAAAGTGGTGTTGACACCATTTCTGTTTTTTAGTCTTCTAGTAATGGTTAGACTTTAGAGAAATTAGAGAAGACTTTAGAGAAAAAAAAAACACGTAAATTAGCATCATGTGAACACCCAGTATACCTGAATACATTTCATATATATTGCTGGCTTTCGCTCTGAATAATTTTTCTTCAGTTAGATTAGCTCATTATTGAATGAATGAGTTATCTGCCACCTTTACGTTGGACAGGCGACAATTCTATACAATACGTAATGGTCATGTGGGGAACTACGTAAATAACAACCGTAACGAAAGGGTGAATTCCTGTAAGTAATATTTTAAGATTGAGGGCTTAAGGATTTGCCGTTGCTGCTATTATTAAAGGGGGAACTTAATTAAGCACAATTTAACCTCATAGTCAAAACAAATCCAGCAACGAAGGGATATATGAACTTATTCGAAAGTTATCCGCCTTAGAAAATTTCATTTCCATATAAGCAACAACCCCCCCAAAAAAAAAATCGTATCAATAAAAAAAGTTACGATCCTCGTAAATAATAGTTAGTTGGGTAGTATAATACATAAATTAACCTTCCCAGCCCTCTCCGAAACTGCTGATACGATCGGTGGTCCCTGATTCGCAACCGGACTCAACTTCCGGCCTAAATATTAATGCTCAAACCCCTTGTAAGGGTAACACGTATAGTGGAGCTGCGAAAGTAGATGCAAGCGTCAGGGTGTATTAAATCTATATCTACGCACTTACCACGTATTCTTTAATTTAAAAAGTTTTATGTGTTTTATCTCTCTATAATAATAATAGTCTTTATTGTCCAACAAGAACCAATTCCACACAGACAACATTATACAATAATAAAGTTATAGACGTACACACATGCGTGTTAAAATAATAATGGGCCAAGGACAGATCCTTAAGGGATCGAAATGTTAATAATCCATGTTGAGTCCGAGGTAAATGGAAAATCTTACAAAACTCTTAAATAAATTAAAATAAAATAAAAATAAATAAAAAAAGGTTACCAGTTTCGAGTTATGGACAGCTCATCCTCGGGACAGTTGAAAGCCATCCATAAAATTACAATTGAAATGGGACTGTTAAATCAAGTATTAATTCAGGACGAAGTTACTGTTTTGGATGGCTTTCAACTGGCCTGATGATGGGCACAGCCCTTATTTTTCCTCGAAGACGCATGTTCCACTCTTTTAAACCATCCGAATAATAAGATTTGTTGAACTTTCCAAAATAGGTCTCTGTTTCGACAATGTGACGTGAACTGTTTTCTGCCAGCCCATTTTTTCAAGTTTGGAAAAAGAAAGAAGTTACATGGGATCAAATCGTGAATAAGGCACCGATCCATAGCATAACTAGATTAGTTTTGCTGTCCCAATCGCCGATGGGTGGACCGGGACGTTATTATAATGCTAGAGAATTTTGTCTCCGCTTCCTTTAGTTCTTAGCACCGTTCCTTTAAGATTATGCCTTGCGAGTCCCAAAAAGTCGTCGCCACAACTTTGCCGGATGATGGAATCGTCTTCACCTTTTTTTGGTGCATTTTCGCCGGGAAAGAAACCATTTTGCCGACTGACTTTTGGTTTCGGGCGTGTAGTGATGTATGTCGAAAACTCACTCGTATTGCTCTTAAACATGTCCAAATCATTGCTTTGGAGTTATCACGCGATTCGTCAGCAGAAGCGGCAATCATCGCGCCATATTAGGAATCTCGTTAATTATCACTCAGCGGTCTGCTAACACTATATCATGAACTGTTTGGTCATACCGTCCATAATCACTCTAACAGGACGACTTGATCACTTCTCATCAAAAACGGATGTTCAGCCACTATTAAATTCATTAAACCCTTATCTTATCGAAAATGCAAGATTCTTTACAACATCCAGCTTCCCTTTGGTTTGAACACACGTTTTCCCATTCAAAAAAAATCGTTTCACTGACTGATATTCTTCTTTTTCCACGATTCCACAAACTCTTTCACTTCCAACAGTTTTCAACAGCTTTTAAAACAACACTACGCGAAGAATATCTCCGAAATTTCGACAGATTTCGACCAAGGAACGAGTACTCACAGTCGGTAATGCAGATTTTAACATACAGCGCCATCTTACTTTAAACATGATTACTTCTGATATCATCCTCGTACAATGTCACGGATTATTATCTTTTTTATTTATTCTTTTTAATTATTAGGTAAATCTTTGCTTTAACACTTATTTTTTAGAAAATTAGAAAGTAACGTCTTATTTTGTGAATTTTTAGAGAATGTCGAAGGAAAAGTTGCTTATCTTCTAGTTGTTTCTAATTTGCCAAGCTTTAGTAGGTGTTCAATTTTTTAATTTTTTGGGTGGGTTTGAGAGCAACTTTGAAGGTAAACTTTAGGTGTGATAATGTACATATATGTTAAAAGTAATATTAATTAAAAAAATAAAATTCCCAAAATCTCCTTAGCAGTAACGCAAACGCTCGCTATGATGATTGCAGCCAAATAATATCAGATAATGTGCTTTTGTTTCGGCTCGTTGATTTCATTATTTTCACCTGGAACTGTCCAGCTGTTCTTACTCCCATCACGCCCGGTTTCCTCGGGGCTACCACCGCACCGATATACCAGTACGCCACCGTCTACCATTTCCACTACGTAATAACGGCAATAGCAACACTACCGGCTATTCACAGACCCGGCTCGTACACAGCGCATTCTCGATTTCAGTATCCATATATCTCTCGGCCGGTTGTTGACGTCGGGGGCTGTTTATTAGTCAGAACCCCCCTACTAATCTGCAGTAATAAATTTCCAGTTTTTGAAACGGAGACCTTATACGATCGTGGTGTGATGCACATGCAACCCCATAATCAACGTTAAAAATGAAGAAAATTGGAGGTAGCCCCCTTTGCATTCGCCAAATGACAGACAGTTATAAATAAGCGCGTAGGTGAGCGTTTATATCCACTCTACGTTATTGAATTGGACGTATTAATTTTACGGAAGGTTGCAATTTTTCAATTTCTAGGGTTGGAAAAGACCAGTTTTTTTTTTTTTTTTAGTCGGTTGCAGTGAGATGTATGATTTTCGCAAATTTAGAGATAATATCATTAAATTATGTAGACTAGTTAACATGAAATGCAGAAATAAATTTAGTTACTATCTTCGACCGAAAAATTGCAGAATTTCTACAATATCGATCCACAGTTATTTAATTTTACAATAAACAGTTCTTTGTCGCCACGTTGACTTGGAATCAGGCATTGTTGCGTTTCGAAGTACCTGACTAGCCTTCATACAATCGTTTGCTCGAAAATCTTCGATACCTTTGGTAGAATGCTAATAAGGCGAAAATTCGCGCAGTTATTTCCATTACCCTTTTTCGAGCATCGGAACAACTCTGCCTACTTTAAGCAACTTCCTAAGACGAAAGTAAATTCCAAGATTCCAACGTGTAAATGATATTTACAGAAATACGAAGAGAAAGCTTAAGAAAGTAAAAGTCTTCGAAACGAAAGCTTTATAGCGACCGCTAATAGTTGTTTTGGTCTTCATGTAGCGGTGCGGTAGTAACGAATCGCAACTTGAAAATAGGAAAAGACCAAATGGAACAAAACGGTGAAAGCGAATGATCGACGATGACCAGAGCACACGATCATTTAAAGTATCTTACGTATGGACTTTTGAGCGGGAGACACTTAAATAACGCCGGCGAAGAGATAAATTAACTTCTGCGTACCGTTTATATCGCGGTACCTCGAATAGAATTATGATAATAGTGCAATAACTGTGTTCGCTTGTCGGTGCGGAATACGTAAGCAGGTAAATTATCTTATATTCGACGGTAAAATCATGAATATTCATATTCGAGTGCGCGCGGAGTTCCGACGAAAGTTTTTTTTCTTAATTTATCGGCCGTGTAACTGAATATTTCTGCACTTGAACGTCATAAAAATGCGCTTCACTTGTATAAATTTTAACCGGTTGACAGGCAGCACTCGGAATAAAAACATCTCATGTTTCGGGCGGTTTCGTTTTACTACTGCTGGATGGGGAGTAAATAATACATTCGATGCGGAATTTAATTACGATTGAACAACGTTTTTTTTTTCTTAATTATATATTTAAATAATAATTATTAACGTTAGAGAAATACCGTGCACGAGAAATTACTTTTAATCACTTTTCTAGAGCCAAGAAACTATTCATGCCGTCATCAGGGCATAATTAAAGAACAACATGTAGGTTAGTTTGAATAGTTTTCAGCTTAATCAAATTCAATTTCTCAACATTCTTTCCTCGTAAATCCATTGATTTTTCACAGAGATGCTTCCTTAACTTTAATCCGTCCAAATAAAAAATGAGAGACACGGGAACAAAAGAGGTTTTATAAACAGTGATAGATAAAAAGATGTTCACGATAAAAGATGGGTAAAGTGCTATTGCTGCTACTAGCAAGAAGGTCAAAAATAAGAACTAAAACACTAAATTTGCCAGGGCGAAAGAGAATTGCAGACAACCCGAAATACTAGGACAAATCATGGAACCAAATTGATTAGTTCATGTAAAGAATACAACAGATCCATGATGAAGCTTATAAAAACCGAACAAAACAGCATTTTTCAAATGTCTTAAGAAAGTCGAAAAGCATCAAATGGAACGTGGCAGTCGTAAAGCATAAACTCAAAATCAACAAAACCATAGAAGAGATGCTTGAAGGTCAAAAATAAAATCTAAAGCACTAAGCTTGCCAGGGCGAAAGAGAATGGCAGACAACACGGGATACTATGAAAAATTAAGAAAAAATCACAGAACCAAATTGATTAAATCGTGTAAAGAGTACAACAGACCCATGGTGAAGCTTATCAAAACCGAACAAAACAGCATTTTTCAAATCTCTTGAGTTAGTCGAAAAGCATCTAATGGAACGTAGCAGTCGTAAAGCATTAGAGAAAGGGATTGGTTTTTCTTTTCTTGACCCTTGATCGCTAAACTCAAAATCAACAAAACCATAGAGGAAATACTTGAAGGTCAAAAATAAAATCTAGAGCACTAAACTTGCTAGGGTGAAAGAGAATGGCGGACAACACGGGATGCTATGAAGAATTAAGAAAAAATCACAGAACCAAATTGATTAAATCATGTAAAGAGTACAGCAGAACCATGGCGAAGCTTATCAAAATTGAACAAAACAGCATTTTTCAGATCTCTTGAGAAAGTCGAAAAGCATCAAACGGAACGTAGCAGTCGTAAAACATTAGAGAAAGGGATTGGTTTTTCTTTTATTGACACTTGATCGCTAAACACAAAATCAACAAAACCATAGAAGAGATGCTTGAAGGTCAAAAATAAAATCTAAAGCACTAAACTTGCTAGGGTCAAAGAGAATGGCGGACACTACGGGATAGTAGGAAGAATTAAGAAAAAATCACAGAACCAAATTGATTAAATCATGTAAATAGTACAGCAGAATCATGGCGAAGCTTATCAAAATCGAACAAAACCACATTTTTCAGATCTCTTGAAAAAGTTTAAAAGTATCCAACGAAATATAGTGTAAAGCAAAGCAAAGTGTAAAGCGTTAGAGAAAGGAATTGGTTTTTCTCTTTTTGACACCCGATCACTACATACAAAATCAACAAAACCATAGAAGAGATGCTTGAAGATCAAAAATAAAATCGAAAGCACTAAGCTTGCTAGAGTGAAAGAGAATGGGAGACAGCACGGAATACTACGAAGAATTAAAACCAAATTGATTAGTTCATGTAAAGAGTACAGCAGAACCATGGCGAAGGTTATCAAGATCGAACAAAACAGCATTTTTCAGATCACTTGAAAAAGGCGAAAAGCATCCAACAAAAGGTAGCAATCGTAAAACCATAAGAGCAACACGTTTATGATGTCCTAGTCTTCAAATTCAAATCTAGAAATCCTTCCCAATTTTAAAATCCTTGCGGACCTGGATCCGAGCGATCCCAAATGCGTAGACGCTGAAATTCGTACAATCGTATTTTTTCTATTATATATAAAAACGGAAGAGCATACCGCTTTTCTGTTATGCTTTGCGTTTTAACAGTATGCATTATCTCTAAAGAGCTGCGCTTCGTATAATATACTTATAAAGTTCTTGTAAATAAAATCGAATGAGACTGCACTAGTATTCATTAACGGTCTGCACAACGTTATAATTAAATATTATCTTCGCATCTGGTTTAAATTTAGTTCCGCCACTTCCTTTTGTAGGTTCTTCGACCATGTTGATTAATTATTTGTCGTTTTGTTAATTAAGTGTTGGGTATATCTGAACACCGGATCGTAAAGCTTGAAAGCCTGGTAGGTTAGATCCGTAATAGATTATTTCGATTCTACCAATAGGGGATGAGATATTTTGAACACTCGTACTAGTTGGCGTTCGTTTTACATCCTAATTTGAACATTATAAACTTATGCATAGAGTTAATAGAGGTGTCCACAAAATTATTTCATCTTCCTTCAAAATTGTTAATTTTTCTTATTTCTTATCGGCCCCATATTGAATGATGACACCGTCTCTTTTTCTAATTTCAACCAGGTATAGCAGCTTAATGAAAGCATGCGATATTATGCTTTAATTGAGGATGATATTTTTATTTTTTACCTTGATTCGTGCTTTATTATCTTTGGATTTATAAAAAGACAAAAAACTTCTTTTACGTAGATTTATTTTATTTTGCCACCTTTCGTCGTTCTATTTTCGTCGACATTCTCAAGCCTAAAAAAACAAGCTTGGTTGTGTTGAGTCCGTCTGTAATGTTACATGTTTAAGAAGATAATAACTAATACAATATGAAAGCAAGAAGAAGCTGACAGGTAAAAATAGAGTTCTTTTTTGATAGGCTTGGAAATGTCGACGAAGATGGTAGGACAAAACGTAGCAAAATAAAATAAATCTAAGGAAACGAAGTTTTTTATTTTGTTTTTGTTTTTTTTTTAAATAAAGACCTAAAAACCCAAAGAAAATAAAAAAAATGAAAATGATGCATAAAACATCCCGTTAATTTTTATTCTAATTATTCCTGTTAACAGGAACATTACATGGCTTCATTCTCGTGAAGTTTCTATCAAGATCTAAAAAAAATTATTCTTTCTGGATACCTTCTACTCGTTACTGTTGTATTTCCTTTCAACGAACAAAGAGTATGGAACATATCTCGTTTCTTTCCCTTTTTCCTTGGTATATGCAGCATTTTTCTAGTGCTACTACTACCCAACGTTGTACATGGCTTAAATCAGAAAAAAAAATTCTTTGTGACGGTGTTAAGACCCAATATGGCTCCGATAAGAAATAAGAAAGTTGATGATGAATAAAAAAAAAACGAAACGTGACATACACCGTTAGATAGAAGATCGAAAATGGCCTCGAGAATGCGTTTTTAATTTTTTTTTCTGCAAGGCTAAACAAAGGAACATCATTTGTCATAGGTCCATCTTTCCCTTCGGATTCATAACAAACACAAAATAAAATTAAGCAACTTTGTAAAATTTACACCTACTCTCTATCTTCAATAATAAGTGAGATCCTCATGGTGAGGGTCGAAAATGAATCGTTCTGTATATTTAACAAAACGTAGTCTTGAGGCTTTGAGGCATATAACATCCAATTCACAAACAAGCAATAATTGCAGAGAAAGAAAGCGATGACTTCCACATTCGACGTGAACCGTTGTCCGCCGAGCAATTTTTTCAAATTTGGAAATAAAAAGAAGTCGCTGGGAGCCAAATTCCGTGACTCGGCGTTTTTTCTCGATTTCTTTGCTCAATCGGTCCAATAACTACGCATTGTACTTTCTAGAGCCCATCAGCTTGTTTGCTAATTTCACCATCTTCGCCTACTTCGGAGCCCGTTCGCCTTCGAAAGCTCACAGTTTTGACTGTTTCTTTGACTCCGGAGTGCAGCAGTGCATCCATGTATCGACGGAGAAACTCGTCAGGATGTCATCAAAACAGCCTCAGAGTCGACCACACGATTGCGTTTATTGTCCACTGAGAGCAAACGCGGCACCGATCTTCCCGACGCCCAATTTTTCGTGGATAATAGTCAACACTGTACCTTGCGATATGCCTGTGACTTCAACTATCTCGCGCATTTTGATTCGTCGAACCATATCGTGGATTTTGTCAATCATTTCGGGGGGGCGTCCAGAATGATGTTCATCTTTTGTGGATGAACGGCCACATTTAAGCTCATTTAACCAATTGTAAATAGTTGCTAACACAGGAGCAGATGCGCTATGAATTTCATCCAGTTCAGCTTGGCTGAATAAATTTGTGCCAAATATTTATTTAAAATTTGTTGGTGTGTTTGGGGAATTTGCTACTCGAGTCTCATTATCCAATGCGAATGGCACCAATAAGTAAGCGCGGCATCGCGGTACGTTATAAATTCCTCAGATTAATACGGTGGCAATTACTCAACGCACCTATTTGCATGTCTTCCGCCATAATCAAAGGTCATTTATGTAAATTACTCCTTCCTTGGCGTTATTCTTGACGAATATTTGATATCAATTAACCCGAGCGCATAAGTAATGACCGACGGCGCTATCTGTAATGATTAATCTATACAGTTTGTAAATGCGAAAGATATATGTGTATATCTTCGATCTAAAAGGCTGGACTACCGTCACCGCCGCTAGAGAAAAAAGGTCGCATTATAAAATATTTTAATCTTTTTTTTTCCCCAGTTAAAAGTATGTTTTTCTCCGTTTCGTTACTTTTAATGTTTTTAATTATCCGCTGTCGCTGTCACCTATCACACGGACAACTGTGCGTATTAATGGAATTTGATCTACTTAAAGTGCAGGTGTATGTCCGGTAATTTTTTGATCGATATCGAATATTGGTGACATAAAAATTGTATGAAATTTAATTATTACTTATAACGCGCTGTTGGTACCTGTATTATTACGGGACGTAATTTTTTAAAATTTGAATTAAAATGAAATACTTTACGTCGGCCGCTAATTAAAGTATGCTAAGGCACACATGGCAGTATCTGCCGAATAAAACAGTTTCGTGTTATTTTATTTAATTTAAATATTTGTACGGGGTCCTACACGCAATCAGCTTGGCACAAGAGTTCGTTATAAACGTATCGCTTGTTGTTTTAGACAGTAATCCACGTACCTAGAGCAAAAGCTTTAAACGATGTATACGTTACCGTTTTAAAGAATGCATGGCTTATGTAGTACTCGCCTAACAGCACGGACGGTTGGCGCAACGTTGGCTCCCGATCACGGATCGCTTGGTTCAACGTTGGTAGAGAGGTCGGGGTTACGCGAAAGTGTGAACATTTTACACTTTTGGTCGAATATTGGCTCGCAACTTACCTTTCTTTGGGTGTTTGGGTGAACTATTTACTTTTGCCGTTCATCGAACATTCGCCGAAAATTGGCTCAGTAACTGATCTTTAACCGACGCTACATCGACTGAATTGGTTCAACATCGAGTTGCTACTCAAGTGTTTACCGCCATCAGTAGTTTGATGATCATTTCCCGATTGTCGACCAACGCTTAACTGATTTTGCTGACCTTGATCCCCAACGTTAGAAAATGTACCATTAGTTTTGTATACCTTACTGACACTCTACCGACCGTGGCTAACCGTCACGGATGTTGCGCAGTACGACGTTGCAACAAATGAAGGTTAATCGTCAGCTAACCAACTGCGCTGTGTTCAGTGTATTTATATCTGATTTAAAAGTGATTTGAACTACAAAAATCTCAAACTGTTTAGCCAATCATGAACTGGACGCTTGGACGTGACAAAATATCATGTTAAGGTCCGCGGTTTGTTCAGTTTATGGAAAATCGTGCTTATCATTTTGGAATCAAAAGAAGATCTTACAAGACAATATTTGCTCCAAAAGCTTGCTTAACAAGTTCTTCTTTGCCAAAAGAAATAATAGGTTCATTACAGGGTGAAGAAGATTTCGAGAAATTTTTGCAAAATTAACTGAAGAACTAAACATGGAAAAAGGCGATTGTTTTTGTAAATTTCCATGCTCCCATAACAATTTAGTTGAAGAAAGCTTGATTAACTTTTTATATTATCGATATTATGATTACTTTTAAGGCTATGTAGAGTAACATTAGACTTATCAAACCTTCTGAATTTGAGATGAGCCAAGTGCTCTTCTTATCTAACTTTGATTGATTTTCTTGTTTGTCCGACATATACTTGAAATTCTTGTAAATTCCTGATTTATCCATGTTATCTATTGAGTCTTTAGAATTCTCCAAAAGGTCACTACGGCTATGGTTTGAAGAAAAAAGAACAATTTTGACGGTCAACTTTAGAAGAGGTTTCTTAAAGATCTTTCGTGTAACTTGTATAAAAGCGTAATTTAACAAATTTATTATTGCCGCTATCATCGACGTATCTCATCCAAAGCCGAGGAAAACACGACAAAGTATTCTTAAAGTCGTTACTCATAAAGAGGTTAACCATAAACGAGCATAAGCTGTTGTCCAATTCTGTTCCTTTCTTTTTTTGATATTTATTTCATATAAAGGCTTGCCAAAGAAATTAAACCAACGACTTATCTGCCCATTTGGTTATCTAACAAAAGTCTTTGTGAACATTCCAAAGTTAAGTCGACTGGAATATTGAAACAGTGAGCTTATATCAAACTAAACCAAATTTTCTTTAACAGCAAGCTCAATGTTCTTAATTCTTTCAAATCGAGAATCTGAAGAGGTCTCAACTGGCTCGAAACAATGGATCACGTACTAAAAGAAAAAATGTAATACGTCCCTATTGCGCCCTTTTACTGCAGTAAATTGGACCACGTTTAAAAACGCGGAGTTCGTGCAACATCGAGCATTCATATGATACAATTTTCTTAAAAACCTTTCTGCGACAAAAGGACAACCTGCGGGCTATTGCTGTATGTATCCAGATGACACCATGCATATGTTGTCTGACCTGGCCCATTATCCAAACAGAACTTACTCCTTGCATATTTCAAACAATAAAATACTTGAACATAGGTCAATACAGGAAGTATCGTACATTGTATTTTCCTCTTATCGTGGAATTATTACTTTAAACGGGGAACAAATCCGAGCCTCATACGGCGATAGTCGCCATTCAGGCGCAATGAATCGTTAAACCCATTAAATGCGGTACCAACTCCGCAATTACGTTATAATAAAAGTCCGAGACCTCTCGCCATGGCCCCTCCTTTAGTACCCTCTGGACGCGTGTCAGTTGTACAGCCCCGAATGCGACGGATATCTATACGCTCGTATATCTGTTTGCCTTCGTACGCGATGCGTATGTATGTACGTATCTGGTGGTAACGTCAGCTACCCGCTGAGACGTCGCCGCATGTGCATATGCTCGCTTTATTCGCTACTTTGCTATTATTGACTGACAATGTAGTGTGTGCGGAGGCGACCGCCTCCCTCGATGTTTACATTCAAGCTTCGTATCACTACATTAGTCGCACATTAATCTATGTCTCGAAACATCCCTTTTATATCGACCTAATAGTTTATTAATAGAGTCACGGATTAAGTGCGGAAGCCTTTGCGACAATTGGTCGGTAATCTGCACAGGCTAGGAAAGGGTATTTCTGGTATTAGGGGAAACTGTAGGGAATATAATGTTCTTGCAAGACCTTTTACTCCTTACAAAAATTTAATTAACCGACCGCAGATTTTTGGGAAAAATAGATTTGATGAGGTCACCAACGTAAGAGCCAGGCAACCGAAGAGGCGTTCGGTGTTCAGTTTGAAAATCAGAATTTACACTCGTGCTACAGAGTTAAGTTGTCAAGCAAATACGGGATAAATTTGTTGATTTCGTCACTTGCATCGCTCTAGAGAGGATTCGTTGTCTAGAGACGTTTTGGTATGCGAGGGGCTTGGGGAATTAGAAACTGTCCATTAGACAGAGGTACTCGTTGTACTCGAGAGGCGTCCGTTAACAGAGATTTAAGCGTCGAAGAAGTCGAAGGTTCTGAAGAATCTGTTACTGAGTAATGGTAGAAAACAGTGAAGTTTTTTTTCATTTAAAGTTATAATTGCTATCAAGAAATGGATGGAGCAATATTACAATGTTGAAAGTTTTATTACAGAATCGATACTTTCATCCATTCGCGCCCAAATACAGCCAATCAGGACACTAGCAACAATAATAAAAACGAATCCCGTTATTAAATTAAATGTTCTGTTCCTATTAGACGAAATATGTAGTTGCTAAATTATTTCTCCACCTTTTGTGGAATGCTAAGTTCTAAGTTTAGTGTCCATTTATGCCGTTTTGCATTTCTTACTAATAAAATTTACTTGTACATATATGCTCGCGGTTCACTGTACTTCCGTTTGCTGCGACCTATACGAGAGGAAGAAACTTTTCCTTTTTACGCGGACGGGGGTTAAAGTTCGAGTCGAAAGCTTTGTGTTCGGAGTAACTCGATCAATACTCGCAAGGTGAAATATCTGTCTAGGTTGACTGAGCCGTCGGGTTGTTCTTATTGTTCGAATACCTTTCTCGCTACCATATTTTATACGATTGTCAGTGGAACATCGTAGCGCGATAAATAAAAGTAAAAAAGAACGAGCTCAGATTAATATTATCGATATAACTATATTTTAGAAAAAATTATCTTTAGCCAATAACAAATTAATAATAATTAATCTTACAATGTTTAATAAAAGTTGTACGTTTTCCGAAGTTATTACGCTTTTTTCTTTTTCTTTAAGTAGATATTTACAGTAGCCGTTGTTTCTTTTGAATTCCGCATTAGACGGATGTGATTTTTGGTACCTAAACCGAGCATAAGAGGACCTAATATAATCTAATAATAGCCCGCTTGTATGGTTCTAAATTTCGAAGCGCGCGTAATTTTGTGCTTAGTTGGTATGACAAGGATTGTTCCTGTCCACAAAATAGGTAGGCGTTTATCCATAAAGCCCTGTGGCTTCACTACCCAATCTCTGCCTGGTTAGAGGGAGAGTAACGGGAGTGACAGGGTCAAATACACATAGGGAAGGAGACAGCGTTCCGCTGCGTCGACCGTGTTGGTTGGGGAATCCTAATTCACCTTTTCACCTCTTTGCCTGGACCCTAAGGCCTGGGGCTAGCCGCGGCGGTTTGACTCAATCCCAAGTTTCTGTTCAGATAAAGAACATTCCCGCAGACACGATCTGGTCTCCGGGGCTATCCCCGCTGTATAGGCTTATATCACGGGCGGGCCGATTGTAGCTTACGGTCTGTTTCGTTTCTATCGCTGGTCGATAGTTGCCAGTGCTTGGCGGCCTAAGTCCTGAGGGGTCAATAGTTGTCGCACTTGAGCCGATGGTTGTCGCCCTCAGTGGGGAAGATGTGAGGTGAGTCCTGAGAGATTGGAACCGACCGGCACCCATTAAAGGTTGAAAAGGGAACTTTTCTAACATGGGGAATATGGAGGAAAGAGGGTCCAACCGGCGCAACCAGCCGGTTTTCTTCCAGTGAGTGCGGGCTGAATACCAATGCGGATCAGCAGCTTTCCCTCATGTTGGGTTAGCACCAATTATTTCTGCCCACAAGAAAGGCAAGAAGAAGCCCACATATCGCCGCTGCAGCATGGTTTTTATCCAACAACAATCTTCTTTTAGTTTTTCCCTATATTCAGTTACTTTTATATCGTCTTAGCTGGAAGACAGAAGGTTCTAATTTGGGACCCTTGTTTTTCATACTATTCGTAAATGATTTGCTTTAATTTTAACATGTTCCTGCCTAACCTAAGCAAATAAGCTGAAATTGTTCTCGCAACTATCCAGCGCTCAAGCCATTAACACCGTATAAAAAATATCCACACAATTATCTCCTGGAATAAGGAAAATAAGCTCCTAAATGTTAAGGAGTGTTTCAGGGTGTCATACACCCGAAGAATTACGCCTACATTTTCAATATATACAAAGGACGAACATGCTCTTGAAGGAACCCGTTAATTATAAGATCTTGCCGTAACCTTCGACTCAACGTTGTCCTTCAAACAATACCTAAAATATATCTATTTATCAGCATCGCGAACATTGGCCTTTCTTGTTCGTGCGTCTAAAAATCTTCAAAATTCTTGAAATTTCTTATTTTCAAATCGGCCAGTGTTTATCCTGAATTTACGAAATGCTATTGACTGACAACCAGTCCCAATCTGTAAACCAAGGAAGGGTGTTTCGCAGTGCAAAATTTATGTGTAGAATGAAATTTCTAGTATTTCGATGTTTGATTGGCCGGCGTCGAGACAAATCTCCTATTACGGGCACCTCTGCACCATATGGCTAGAAATTTGGGGTCATATAGCCTTAGAATACCACTTATTTAAACTGAAAAAAAGCTGAAGACCAAAGCTGGCGTCTAAGTCGAGAAGAACTGAAGACGGCAGAACACAATCTCCGTAAACATGTTGTCATTAGTCGCACACGACACCAACATTCCAGTAGGCGATTTCTCATACCTACTGAACTGAAGCAAGAAGATCTTACAGTTGAGCAAAGCCTCCAGTTATTCTAACATTAAGAAGTCCATTCTATTACAATAGAAGGTAGCAATGACTAAAGTCATCAGCGTCGCCATAGTAATAATAATAATGCCTACAATGGGACCTCTTAATAGAAAAGAACTATTTTGAAAAATCTCCATTCTTAAGGGCGCAGCTCTATATGTAATATGTTATCGACCTTTTATTATTTTCCATTAGATGTAGTTTTATGTGTGATGACAAAAATGTGCATCTACGTATACCAAAGTTAAATTTACTTGCTTCCTCTCCCAATCTTATCGTGAATAATTTTTTAATATTACTTATTAAGATAAAGCATGGCACAATCTCGAAATTTCGCAGTTGTATCAAAAACAAACAGCAAAGAGGAAGGCATACGAAGGATACGGATGTAAATTAATTAATAACTAAAAGAAAAAACGATTCAAAATTTATTAAGCAGCACTCGTTTAACATTTTAAAAACGGATGCTAATTATCGATTTTAGATATACAGTGCCTGACACTTGATTACTCTCACATAGTTGGTTCATTCTCAAAAATTGCTTTTTGAAATTGTTAAGGCAAACTGGTGTTTAGATTTGTAAAAGGGACCTAATTTCACTATTTTTTTAGTCGTTCTAACTAAAACGTTAGTGTTTCAACAAAATGGCGTCAATTGTGGGATGAAGGTAATCAAATGTCGGGCACTGTACTTCTCGCGTTAATTTATTACAGCCGAATTCCCAAAGAAAACAGAAAACATTTCGGAAAGAGCGTTTCAATTAAAAAATCTATCCGAGCAGATGGTGCCGACCTAAAGGTTCGTCTGCGACTGACGCATAGCTACACCGTTGGCACTAATTTGGAGGGCAGCTGCATCATTCACCAAAATCGTAATTATTAATACGAATATTCGCAGGTATACGTATGCACATTTAAATGGACAAGATTAATTAAATAATTTCAAACCGCAAAGGCTCCGTTCCAATATAATATTTTTGCTGATAAATGTGCAACATTTATTAATAATAATTGCTTATTATTGTAAATCGAAGAAACATTCAGTGATAGCAAAAATTGAAAACTTAGGAATTAAGTTTTTATGTGTGTTGTTAGGTCTGTTTAAACAGAATCTTTTTGTATATTTTATTGTTTGTATTTGTCGACGTTAACACTGTGAAGTGTCTTCATTTTGTTGTATAATTCTTCCCTAATTGAACGTAATATGCGCACTCAAATGAATAATTTCTGTGTAATTATTATACTTTTATAAAGACGGCAGTTATTTTCATAACGTCGCAAAACGAAGCAGACCAAAACTCCTCGAAAAATTGCTCGTTCTTTATTTAAGCTATTTCCTTTAGAAGTTGCCAGATTTACACTAAGATGATAGAGTGGAGCACAATAATTAAATTTGTTTGTGTTTACATAATTGGTTACTTAATAGTCGAAGTAAATAGTAAGATTTGAAAATAACGCAAAGTTTAAAAGTTTGCAATGTTGCGCAAGAACAGTAAGTGCAGCCATGTGAATGTGCATAAGTACATAGTTAAATTGTTGCACGGTAAAATCGGCTGTCGTTCTGTTTACGTTAGTTTTAACATAAATAGAAGAAAATGTGTAAATATTATTTGAATAAAATCAGAAAGAAAAGAAAACAATTGAGTTATTATCTTAGTTGCAGCTTAAAAATATTTTCTGCGCAGTTTTCTTTCTTTTAATCAAATACTTTTGGAAGGAAGAACACCGTTTAACGAAATACAAGCTGAAGTCAGCGCAATGCTTTAGAGAAATGTTCATATTTACAGTTAATTTTGAACGACCAGACGCCAATTTTAGATCGGTTTTGGGGAAAATCCAATGTTAAAATGGTGACCTTAATAATTATTATTATTGCATTAACTAATATGTCGGTATATGTTTTATATCTTTGTCTACATGCATGTATCTGCGCAAGGTTTTTCTTGCTTACAATGGTGTGAGTATTTCTTCAAAATAAATGTTAATTTTTTGTTTATATTTTTGTTTTCTACTAATTGTTTTTCCCCCAATTTAGGCATTTAGGCTGTTGGAAATTTACACTATTAATTCTGGGTTATCTATAAATAATGACGCTAATGGTGAAGTATAATAATACAGATTTCGATATGTTTTTAACAAGTGGAGAAAAGTAATTTTTTATTCGTTATATTGATAGAGAACCCCATTTTTATCTACAATACTTCAGACCCAGATAATCTAAAATATCTGGGCCTGAAGATGTGTCATGTATGCACGAAACTGGTAGACTAATTATTGAATAAATGTATTTCTAGGATATAGTCGTTGGTTCAACGAACAAGTTTATTATTTTAATAAATGTTCATTATATCGATGAACACAATGATGTCTAATGAAAAATAATTAACGAACGGGTGTTTATTACATTGATAAACAGGTTTCAATTTGGTAAACGCAGTTTATTGTTGTAATAAATTTGTTCGTTTTGTTGATTTAACATAACGAAGTCGCGATTTAATGAATTCATTTTTACAACGTAGGAAGTGATAAAATCAACCTAAAAAAACCCTTTAAAATCGTTCTAGCGCATTTCGTACAAGAACTACGGCACACGATCATCAGAGCAGTTGTTAACTATGCCCACGGTGTAATAAACTCGCAACATCCCTCGTAAAAAATTATCAGTTCGTTTTTACTGGCCGTACATTTCGGAAATGGTTAGTTGGCCTATAGGTGACTTTCCGATGAAGTGCGTACTAAAATACAGCCGATGTACGTCCCTTCCATTATCAAATGAATGCAGATTGAGATGTTCGGGAAGATAAAAAAACTTCCAGCGCATTAATAATCGAATATTATTAATAACTTTTAATGCTACAATTAAATACGTGCACCTGCTACCATTCGAGCTGTACGATTACATCTGGTCAACCGTATTACGCGGGAGAGCCTTTAGCCTGTACAATAATTAAGCGTTTAAAACGTATTTTTTTTACGTACGATTAAATGGCTGGGTAATAAATGGTTTTGTTACGAATAATAATTGTGATGATTAATAAATCTTTGAAGCATAATAAAGTGGTACCGAAAAAGAAAAATGTTTTCGTCCTTAAATCATTTCTAGAAAATGTCTTTTTTTTATTTACTACTATTACCTTGTGCTTTTCGTAGCGATAGGGGGAAACGGACGACTTGGTGGTTTTAATTATAAAAACAAATTTTATAGAACTATAAAATAATGTAAAAATCAGTCAAAATATAACAATAAACATTCCATATATTGGTTATAACATTTTTTTTACTTACTCCGATTCTTATATAAGCAATATTAGGATGTTACGTTTGCTGTTCTATACAGTACATTTTATCAGGTAAATATCTCGGCGCCATCCGCACATCTCGTCTAATAACTTCCGTTTCTGCACCTTAGTAGGTGGTTAGCAATGAGTGGTTGAGAGTTGGGCTTCTAGAACAAAATTCCTTTTTCTGGCCGAATTTTGCTCTTGGACTCTTGGATCGGCCGCTGTCCTGCTATATTCAAAAACAGGACACTATCCGACAAACATCTGAGTATATCAACGATACCGAAGAAAACTACATCAATGATGTACATTTTCGCGGTCGTACGACTTCTCCAGTTCGCAGCATGCTCAGCGTGAGCTGGAAATTTCGTAGTA
>LR737387.1:16287256-16317318 GCA_902655005.2 Marronus borbonicus | reverse complement strand
ATAGTTCCAGTTGTCCGATATCGCTTTATGATGTCATTTACTGTTGAACTTCTCATATTTATTTTTTCAGCAATTTGTCGCCCCGAATATCCTTCTTCAAACAGCGTAATAATGCGTGAACGTTTTTCTTTGGTTGGTAGGCTTGCCACGTGCCATTTTGAAGTAAATTTTCTTAAAACTTTCTCGCAAAAACGACAGATGCACACCAACACATGTTTAACAGTAAAATGAAGCAAATTTATGTCTTTACGCCGGTGATAAATAAACAAGAATGATGCTGCGGTATATTTCCTAAATGTATCGTTCGTTAATAATCCCCAAACGATCCGTTTCAAAAGATCGGCACTTCCGAGAAATTCTTGGAATGATAATAAAAGGGACTTTATTGTGGTCGTCCCAATATTTCTACTTTACATAATAATTTATGGCTTTAATCCCTTGGAAAAGAGTGTACGCTTAATATTTTTCTAATTTTATGTATTAATAATTGTATACAGTGTGATATAATAGATTTTTATTGCATGACCGAACTTCACTGAACGGCAGTGTATGTACAAAACCATATGTAGCAGCGTTTGATCATAACTGCGTTTGTTCAATTTTATCACAAAATCTACCATTCATTCCGGTTGAAAGATAATTCGTCTCCGGATCACGGAGGGATAAACAAGGAAATTTCGCTCGTTACGATGGCAGGTATTTAACATTTATTTTAACAAGTACATGCTAAAAGAAGAACTGTCAACATATGGTATTTCATACAATTCCGCCGAATACATAAAACAAGCGGGTACAGAGGATAACTTGTCACTGTAATTAATATTAATAACGTATCCTAGTAACAAACGCGTCCGGCACTTTTCCGCCCGCATATTTCGATAGGTATGCATGTAATATTGTTAATTATATAAAGAAAAATCGATCAGTTGCCTTCATACATATTAATTTGACAGCCAGATTTTACACAAGACCAAGTAATGTATTCAAGAAATAACGACAGGTCAATGGAAAAAAACGTTTCCGATGATAATATACGTTATAAAAATGCATGAACGCAATGATGTATGTAATATGTATTACGCTATCGAATGTTCTGCCTTCCCCGTACAATCTTCTTATTATATCAATTAAAAACTTATATGTAAATTTATCAATTACTTTAGTGGGACGTGTGCCAAACTCTATTTAAATTGCAGCCTCGAGGGAGTAAGTACACGTATTAAATTCAATTCGAAAGTTAATTGCCTACAAGTCTTTCCTTTCATTTTAATTTTCATTCAATAATACCGCATTAATACACGCCAAAATGTCAGATATAGGGATATTTAAATAAAATGCCTATTAATCTTCGTTAATAAAATATATTTGAATAACGAGTCGAGTATAAAAGTTCCAATTCAACTTAAATTTTAGACTTTCCTCCCTAATTTATGAGCGGCGAATCAAATATTCTTGGAATAATTCCAGTCCAGCCATATTGCATGTCTTTCGCGAAGACTTTAGATTCGTTTAATCGATAGAAGGTTACAAGCATGGTAAATGTAACACTTTTTAGAAGTTCCTTCAAGAGTGACTTACAATTAAAAAAAAACAAGTTAATGTTGTTTGAAGTCGTGTTCAATCACCTCTAATAAAATCTTAAGACTGTCTCTTTCTCAGGCGACGAGCTAATAAGCCGTTTCTTAGAAAACAACGGAATTTGATGTACTTAGTTTTATATACAAGGTGCTCCCAAATTCGCATAAATCTTAAACTTTAAACTTTTGCAAATTTTTACCAACATAAGCTAACCCAATTGGCACGAATTCGGCTGGCGTAGGAAGGGATGATGTTATTAACAGCTGAACGCCTCAGCAAATTGCTAGAAACAATAAAATAGCTTCCTCGTGGTTTTTGATAGAAACATTTACAGCAAACGCACTACCCACGGACATACTCTACGTCGTCGTCGCTGAAGGTCTTCTTTCTCTTCCTCTGGAGTTCAACATTAAGCAGCTGATATTCTTACTGCTGGGGTCCCTTTCGTTTTGCAGGTGAATCGTATAGTGTTGTCCAATCTGTCCTAGTTGATGGTGTTGTCCTCCACGACGTCTACCACGCTCCTCCTCACGTTGATCTTAGAAGATGGAAGGCGGTCCTGGGTCTCCACTGCTGCTGCGACCAGCGGATATTCCGATTTTCCAGCTCGCTTCCAGATTGCTCTCGCCGCTTCTTTGATGTACTCTTGGATGTTTGGGATTTGTAGATCGTCGCGCAACTGCTGGTTTCGACCGTACCATGACGCATCCCTCATTGCTCCTAGTACCGCTTCCAGGGTCGAGACTTTGTTTGGTGCAATGGTGCAACAGCGCCATACGTGATGGCCGGCCTGATCGTCGAAATATAAAGTTTCCAGGTCATAACGCTGTTCCTCCCAAGAATAGAATACAGGGCATTGCTTGCTTTTGCAACTCTCTTGCGCAACTCCTTCAGATGTCTACCCCAGGTCAAACGCCGATCGAGTACTTCGCACTACCTCGCTTCACAGTTAACGCCAGAACATTTCCAAATAACGAGCTAGACATTTCTTGGCGGTCTCTGGTGTCGTTTTAAAATGTTGTGACAACAGCGGGACGAGGTAGAGTTAAAATACTCTCGGAATCACGCTGATGACGTTGAGTACGCAGGAAAATGCCGGTGGGTAGTGTGGTTCTTCTCTTCTTGCATTGTGTTTGCCGACGAGGAAGCTACTTAAGCATTATTTTCTGGTTACCACCTGTATCGTTTAATTTACCAACCAAAACCTTGGGTGCGCAGCTGCAATAGATTTTTGATAATATTATTTTAAGTTTGCTTCACCCAGCCAATTTGATGTTGGTATCATTGTTCTTTGTGCATTATGGACCACTGAACAATGTATTTTAGCAATATTTTTTTGGTCATTCAAGCTTATTCGAATCGCTTCTAGAGTATACATCATTGGTTCAATCGATTGTAAACGGTGAAAATTTCACGGAAACGAAAACACAGGTTACACGAAACAGATCAAATTAAATTGATCTTCAATTGAAGCAACATTGTTGATCTAATTCTCTACGATATGGCATAGCTTTATCAGCATCCAGATCTCAACAAATAAAAATATAAATAACACATCGTAATAAGGTACGCTCTCGTTAGATGCAATATCCTGACGTATGTACGTAATCACAACGACATTATCCATCGAAATTAATACATTGCAGCAAATTGCATGGATATCATAATTACGACATTACGGTAACGTACACGCTGTATGAATGCGTATTCTTCGCATATAATAATGCATTATGCAAATACGTTTCGTCAAACACAATGAGCTTGTGTGTGCCAAGTCTAATCTTAGTAAATACGTTGCATACGCTTATAAAGAGAAGTGAAACTAATAGCAGAGATATTGAGGCGCTGCCTTTTTTCTACATGCTTTACGTGAATGTGAAGATTGTAGGGTAATTCTTCCCATAAGGCGTATCGTACGTAACGTTGTATACAATCTAGTAAAGAATACGAATTAAGAAATTGTAAAACAATTCAAATGTGAGGAATAATTATAATTGTAAATACCGTATAGAATAGTTATTGTTGCTAGTATGGCTGCATTATTATTATTTGTTTACATAATATGGATTGCAACATTGTGACGATATTAAATTTTTTTTACAAACTTTATCATAATTCGAAGAATTATCAGCTTTGCTTTCTTTGCTAGATTTAGCAGTCTTGCGAGTGATTCCTCTGCATAGGTTTCGACTTTTCGGTATTCCTACCAGCGCTATACAATAGCACGGCAGCCTCTTCTTCCACCTGGCAGAATCTACATGCTGTTTCCTCTGTCAGTCCCAGATCGCTCATGTGCTTCTTGAGCATACAGCGTCCTGTTAGCAGGCCCACTATTGTTCTAACAGACTTCCTATCTCTGCTTAGCAGATCCGCTGTAAATGTAGGCCTATGTCCAATCAGAAATTACTTGACCTGGCTCTGACCTGGAATGATCTTCCATCAGTCTTGAGATTTCTTATCTTTCCATTGTTTAGTGCTTTTACTACCGTATATGCCATTCCCAATTCGTCTGCCTTTACATTCCCTCGATGACCTTCCTATCCTGGGACTCAAGCCAGGGTCACCTTAATTCGGCTTCTTTAGTTAGGCAGACCGAGAGTAACAGAATTACAAAACATGCTAACTTAAAATCAATGATTTTGATTAAAGGTTGTAGTTCACAATTAAAAGTTTGCAAACGACATTTGTTGTTATTGAAGGTTTCCGTTGAATGAGCTTTTACAATTTTAGTAAAGGTCTTACAACAACAATGCCTCGAATCGGTTTGGTAATGAAGCACCACCACGGAAGAGCGTTTACATCGTAGTCGTGCTTTCGTTAGCGATGAATTTTGTGAAGGTCTGATCGAAATACATTTATGCTGAACGCAACGTAATTGAAGAGGTTCAGCATGTGACTCATTGTGTGAATGGGAAGGTTGCAACGCTCTGATTTTTTCGAGTGTTTCCGTTGAATAACACAATATACACGATATTGCGACGGAAGTACACGAGCGAACCGAAACATTGTTGAAATTAAAGAAAATTTGTGTTCATAACAAACCATTCATCTAGAGATAACTTTAAAATAAACAAAAAACCAAAACCAAAAATCCAAAAAAAAAGCAAAAAAAAGGTTATATTACACGAATCCAAAGATATGATAGCGTAGTCCTAATTATACTGTCATTACGTTGTGATTCTTACAAAAGACAAGAATTATAACGAATTTCTCAATAAGCCGCAATTAAAAAGAATTTACGTATTCGTGCAATTTAGTACTGTTAAATTATTTTATAAAAAAAGCATAAGTGGAAGCAATTGATATGCCCGCATACGTCATATAAAGATACCTGGAGTAAAACCAAGGAGACTCGCAATCTAGGCATATAAGTACAACTGCAATCAACACTGCCAACGGCTAAGTGGGCTAATAGCAGCTCGAGCGCAGCCTGTCATTACAAAAGAGTTAGGAGAAACTCTTAAAATGTCCGAAGAACGGAGCCCCAAATTTCTTTATAATTCGTCCGTCGTAATGCTAGATATACGCTCGGTCTAATGACGTACGTGTTTTTATTTCTCTCTTCTTCTTTATAATATAATCCCATATGAGTTCTAATTATAAGCTCTATGGTTGTTTTTCAGACGCTTATTTGCCGGGTACGGCCGTATTAAAATTACGAGTTTGGCTTCTTTTTTCTCTGAATAAAATTCTATTTGCTTCACGCTTTTGCTCGTTAAATAACATGTATTGCGAGTACCAGATATTAAACCGACCGTTCAAATTTTGACAAGGAGACGCTAATGACCGTGTAAGTAACAGAACGACAACGGTAGTGGTTCCAATACTGTGCGAGTGAACGGGAATTGATATAATTACACGTTTCACGGGAAACATGACAGGTGTGACGTGAAAATCATTAAAATTGCATCCTTCAGTTTTATCTGTTTACTACACGCATTAAGTAAGCATCAACTTTGTATCTCGATCATAAAATTTTTAAATCAAATTCGCTTGCAAAATAAAAGCCAACGGGGGGCGTGCGTTTTCAAATATTATTTTAATTAATATTTATTTATTTTCAATATAATTAGTGCCAGTTGTTTAATTTTTTTGAATGCATTAACTTTAAATGTATATTACTTTTCGGTTCACCCCCGTATGGTGCGTGCTTCTTTTTTTTAGATATATGACATATATGCACCCGAGCAAAAATCTTCGCTCAGCGACGAAGGCGATGGGACGTGTGACCAGCGTCTAAGGCGGTTGGCTGTATTAAACAACTGACCAGAAAAGTAGAATAAAGAATCCCCTGTATCTCGCGAAGAAAATATGCTGTTGTGATATTGTTTATGTAGGATGGAAAATAAGTTGGCATATTTAATATTTTAATTGTTTTTAAATGCGAGGCGGGGCAGTGTTGATGATCTCTTCCCTTCAATTCCGCCCAGATTGGGTTCTCATCCTTGTCTCACACATTAAGTAAGATGGATTTCCTAAAAGAAATCGTTCTTATTTCACCAAGGGTGTCATTTGACTTAATCAATTTAGTAATCCATGGATTGTATTTTGAAAAATAATCGAGAAACGAACAATCCTTTTTCGACAACGACATCTTTTCCAAAATTCCCGGAAGAAAAGTTTAAAATTAAATATTTAATGGGATTTTCTTCATAAATAGTTCAAGTTAACACTTAGCAATATTTGGATATTCTATTAAATAAAATTTAATCAAATCTACAGATTTGGGGTTCGCAGGGATTTTAAAATTGAAAAGGATTTCTAGATTTGGATTTGAAAAGTGGGACACCACAGGTACCGAAAATTAAATAATTTGGCCAAAATAGAAAATAAATTCAATTTTTAAATTTAATATTCCATTCAAAAAATTCATCTAAAATATATAATTAACTCGCACACACAAAATTTGTCTCTTTTATTTGGAAAAGAAAAAAACAAGTAGATCCCACAATTCAAATACAAAGAAACCCTGAATTTTTAACTTTATTCTTTAAAAAGAAAAGAATCTCGTTAGAATATATTGGTGTTGTGTTATGCCCAGAAGAACCGCAGACTAAGAGTTAAGGAATTATAGTTAAACTTTAATACTTCAATAAAATTAATATTAATTTATTCATTATTGCTATTATCTCATATTAAATGGATTTTTCAATATGAGCATGTTGTATGAATTCCACAAACTTTGGAAATTTCAAAAATTTCAAATTCGAGCAACTAAGACGGTAGTTGAAAATACAAAATGTTAATTATAAAGGTATAAACATATTTTAATTACAACTGTTGGGATCCTCAGGGATGCGTGTCGGGGTCTCTTCTTAATGTTTGTTGATGATGTTGCAAATTACTTATCTACAACACTGCTTTACGCTGATAACATCAAGTTCTTCAAAGGATTGCACCCTTTTTAACTACGAAATTAATGGTACTGTGCTGGAACGGTGTGAAGATATTAAACTGACTTTTAAGAGCTTTCATGATGCTGGGTTTCCACTCCAAAAACGCCAGAGACCTCCAGCGTCGCGCTTTACGAAGCTACTATAACAGTTTTGTCCGAAGCGTGCTTGTATATTGCACCTTTTTCTGTGGAACTCTGGCTATTATAAGTATGATAATAATTGCACAATACTCCATTCGAGCTTAGTAATTTATTACTTATTACTTCGCAAATAATTTTCTAAAGTTTCGGCACACTCCGCACCACGCCAATGTTAGAATTATCGTTTTGAAAGCTCGTGGATTTTTACGGTTGAAAACGAGAATCCACGATAAAATAATAATCCGCTGTTTTCAACGTTCCAGTGTTTCGCTTTAGGTAATACAGGTAGCGATTTAATCATAATAAAGCATCTTGGAGGATGGAATACATTTGTTATAGCCGAGGACCTCCTCGACGAAGAAGGAAATAGAACAGAACATCAGAAAATGCCTAGAAACAATAACCAAAAAATGAGGCTAAGATAGCTTAGCTTCCTCATGGTATTGATGGAATAATTCACGGCAAACGCAATAAAAGGAGAGAGAAAAAAATTACACTAACACACGGACATGTTTCTGCCTACCCGGCGTCATCAGCGCGGTTTCGAGAGTATTTTTTATCTCTACCTTCTATCGCTGTTGCCTCACAGTTAATACCACAACTTTCAAAACGACAAACTCGACATTCCTTGGCGTCCTCTAGTGCCAAAGAAACGCATGCCTACCATTCAGGAAGCAGCGACATAAACCGCTACATAACTCTCTCCTTTTGTTGCGTTTGTCGTGAATTATTCCATCAATACCATGTGGAAGCTAAGCTATCTTAGCATTATTTTTTGGTTAAGGAAATAGAAGTTACATAACCGTTTTCGTCCCAAATACAAGTATTGTTGACAATTGAGTGTGTCTGGCAGATTACAATGCGCGAGTATTACCAACTGTAGATCTTATGGATTTGCCGCTGAGGACAACTCAACAAAATGTTGTTTCTACTCACAATTTGCCTAGAATAACAATAAATGCCCGTCCATCAGGATGTGCATATTAATTCTATTTTTATAACCTATTGGAAGTAGCAATTACACACCTCACCTCGGATTGTTTTCGCATGTGACGTTAGTTAATATTTTTCCATAGGTACATATTGTTAGTATATAATATCATAATGATAGTTTTTATGTCGTATTGCAATTCTTTCAATACATACAAAACGCGAACGTGGAGCTCCATGTATACACATAGATATCATTCCTGTGTATAATTATAGAGTGGTATATAATTTAGCCTGTGGATGGGAAAAGGTCTGCAATAATACAACCGTACACACACAAACAGTAGCTATATTCCGCTTTTGTCATTCCCTTTAATTATAACTGTTCGGAAAGTTAAACTGTTCATTATGATGGGAAAGCGCTCCATAAAGATTGAGAACGTATTGTACGCTATGTATTAGATATAGTTACTTGTTTAACCGTAAGTATATAGTTCTTGTTGCTCATCTTTATTGCAAAAAAAAAAAAATAACGGGATGCCTATTATTATAATTTTCAATTTTTTTCTAATGTCCCACGTGAGTGAGTAGTGAAAAAAAGATTTCAAACAAAAGTGCCTGTAAATTTTCTTTTGTTCTTCGTACTGCTTGTTGCGCTAAATTGATGTTGTTTCTTCGACGGAATGCATTAAATCTTTTCCGTGTATGTATTACTTCTTTTTATAAATGTTAAACATACTTCCGTTCCCACTTGCTTGTAGCTAAACTAAATTCAATTCAAAGTTTTGGGGATTTCAGAAGCATTGCTTTTGTGCTCGCAATTAGCGCATCCACCTGTGGATAACGTCTCTGTCACAAGATGTAGAGCATGAATTTTACATGTAATATGTAAAAAGTTTCCACCCTGTTCTTTAAGAGGCCGCCCCACACAAAGCATGGCTGCGGCACCATCTGTAATAAACATTAAGACTTGATCTGGGGATATTTAAAATTTTTCCAATGTGGTTAAGACCACTTTTGAAATGACTTGGGCAGTACATCCTTCTATTCGTCTAGAAGCTAATAAAATTGAAGATGACGATTGATGTGGTTCCATCTTGCGCGCCATAACACTAAGTGCAGATCTTTTCTTGCAAACAGTTCTTTCATTCACACACAAGCACACTTTTTTATTTTTCAGTTCAGCCAGAATTTTATTTTCTAAATGTACACGCACAGATGGTAAATAATTTCGTAACGTGGTCCTGCTCGGTAATGTAACATTGGCGTATTTGTTCCAAAATGAAATAAATGAATCGTTGTTTAACTAAGTAAACGCCAGATTACACTGAATCATCATTGTACATAAATCAAATAAGAATCGTTCGTATTTTGCGGCGACGCCGGTTTTAATATTATTATGGTTTGCACTTTGCACATGCCGTTTGCGACCAACACACGCACACTAAACATTTAATTTTTACGCCATCCAAATCTGAATAATCCTTAGTGAACCTACTCACTGTCTTCAATGATAGCTGCTTTCTCAATCTACATACCTTCGACATTATTAGAGAGAGAACACAGACTACTTCGCTGTTACTAATACGTACGTTCCAGGCGGCAACGAACTAGATACTGACTAGTGTTTCGCATGCGAGAGTCCGTTCGTTAGCTGCGCCGATGGTGCGCACCCGAATTTGCCTACTCTATAAATTATTTTAGGTTTAATCTAAGACGAATGACGGCGGTAAACATTTGGAACGAAGCTAGTCGGTAGCTATGATGCCTTTGCCTCTGAAATTAAATTCATCCGAATATGTTAGACTCACTTTGTTGAAATTGTATCTAAAATGAAGCAACAAGATAAGATACAATTTCCTGCGAAGAAAATTACATCTTAGGAACGTGGTATTTAACTCTTTCCAGAGTTAATGTTTTGCTGTAATGTAAATTGAATATTTCATCATTCAGCGCACGTTAACGTCTAGTGAATACAATATGGGATAATTTATGCACATTACAACGTTGGAGATGTGTTGAAAATCTCACGTACAAAGAAAAATTATAATTTTCCTTAATTACAAGTCTTTTTAGAATTGCCAATTGCATATTCGGTCAATGAGTTCAGGCTAAAAAGTAAAATCCAGTTTCTACTACAAATGACAGCTTCTCGCTTATTCTATCGTTGATATTTCCTAGAATTTCACAGTGAATTTAATAATATATGTCGAACCGAATAAGATATTGGCAGTTATAATATATTCGAATAGAAGTCGCTCTGTAATTCAGAAAATTGCCTATTTTTTAAATTGTTACATTATTTTCCGCGTATCAATGTTAGAAAAAGGGAAACATTCGAGAAAAGCAAGTAAATGAAAATTTCAATTAAATGTCGTGAATAGGTAAGGTACCATAGAGTACCTATAATAAGTACACTGCCGTTTAGAGAAGTTCGGTCGGTTAGTAAAAAACATGAAAAGGTTACAGAAACAAACGAAACTAAAAACAAAATGCGATTTTATTGTATGTACAGGTAAAAAGACAAAAATAAATAAATACAAAGTTATTCTGGCCTAATATAACATACTGAACATTATTTTTTTTTTCATCGAAAAAACCTCCTTTGCTGTTTATCACCGCTCGAACTATTCTAGGCATCCTCTCGATAAGTTTTGTTAAAACGGATTGTGGAATATTAATCCGTTCATGTTGCAGAATATTCCGTAAATGCTCTTGTGAAGTTGGGCATATTTTTCGGATCCTCCTGTCCAGTTCGTCCCACAACAACTCTATCGGGTTCAAATCTGGGCTTTGTGGGGGCCATGTCATTACTTTCAGGGTGTGCTGTTCTTCTTGCTCCTTTAGATAGTTCTTACACACTAACGCGGTGTGTTTTGGGTCGTTGTCATGCATGAATGTAAAGTTACGGCCTATTATACGCAATCCTGATGGCACTGCATGATTCTGGAGTATTGCAAAATAATTTTCCTTGCTCATTACACCCTGCACTCTGCATAAATCTCCCGTCCCAGCAAAGGAGAAACATCCCCACACTAACACAGAACTACGCCCTTGCTTCACTGTAGGCACAATGCAGCTCGGGATCACTTTTCGGTTTTAGATCTTCGGACATAAACTCGTCGATTTTGCCCAAAAAACTCAAACTTTGACTCGTCACTCCAAAGCACACGTTTCCAATCATCTAACGACCAATCTAGATGAGAACGTGCCCACTGTAGCCGTTTTGCTCTATTGCTCCGACGTAGTAAGGGTTTTCGATTGGCAATGCGCCCATGAAGGTCCGCTTGTTGAAGTCGACGTTTTATCGTACTCGCCGAAACTTGTTCTTCACGGCCGCGATTGACTTCGGCTGCTATTTGTGGCGCTGTTAATTTTCTATTGCGTTTGCTTAATAATACAATTCTCAAATCTTTAGCTTTTGTTGTTTTCCTAGATGCTCCGGGACGAACACGATTTTCTATAGTTCCAGTTGTCCGATATCGCTTTATGACGTCATTTACTGTTGAACTTCTCATATTTATTTTTTCAACAATTTGTCGCCCCGAATATCCTTCTTGAAGCAGCGTAATAATGTGTGAACGTTTTTCTACATTGGTAGGCTTGCCACGTGCCATTTTGAAGTAAATTTTCTTAAAACTTTCGCGCAAAAACGGCAGATGTACACCAGCACACGTTCAACAGTAAAACGAAGCAAATTTATATCTTTAGAACCGTGATAAATGAACAAGAATGATACTGCGGTATATTTCCTAAATGTATTGTTCGCTAATAATCCCCAAACGACCCGATTCAAAAGATCGGTACTTCCGAGAAATTCTCGGAATGATAATAAAAGGGACTTTATTGTGGTCGTCGCAATATTTCTACTTTACATAATAATTTATGGCTTTAATCCCTTAGAAAAGAGTGTATGCTTACTATTTTTCTAATTTTATGTATTAATAATTGTATACAGTGTGATATTAGATTTTTATTGTATGACCGAACTTCACTGAACGTCAGTGTACATACCAATACATATGATTAAAAAAAAAACTAACTGAGAGGACCATGTTCTTTTCTGAATTACTCTTTTATGTTGGTTACAATTTCAAGAATACAACTTTATTAAAATAATTGTACTACGCGTTTGTACCAAGCATACTAGAATATGCTGTTCGAATCTGGTATCCCCTATATGCATGTGATTTTCTAAGTCTGGATCGCATCCATCAAAAATTTCATAAATATCTCTCATACAAGATTGATGGAATATATCCTGAGAGAGGGGGACCGCAGGAGCGATTACTGGAGAAGCCTAGCATGCTAGCTTTGAGCACGAGAAGGGATGGCGTATATGTGCCACGAATAAATCCAATCCATTCGCAAGGACAAAGAAAAATTTTAAACTACTTACAGCTTCCAAGCGGTAATTAACGATTGTTTAAAATAAGAGAAGACATTATCCTCTTTGAAATATCTCAAAAGCCGTTATTTTGCGGTAAGAAAACCGCCTTCTTGAATTTCCACAGCACGTATCGTTTTGACGTAAGAGGGTTATGTTATTAATTCAGCTTGTACCAAGAACATGAGAGCTGAGAAACGAAGCGAACAATTTGTTGATCTAAAGCAAGAGATGATATTGCAAAATGTGGGAAATTCATCCAGAAGGCTGCATGTAAAATAAGACCATTTGCCATTCTGTTGTCCATATTACGAAACTACCTTTCAATAAATATTTCGTGATTTGGATTTAATCGTCAGAGGTAGCTGCAACCAATCGAAAAAATAATTTAAAAAAATGATCACATTGTTCACTATACAATATTGTCACCGTTTGAATCGCGCAATAATAATAATAATAATTACTGTCAATTTTAAACAATATTAATTATTTTCATTCTACAATTATTAACTTATTCTTCCAATTAATCACGTAACCCAAAAGACACTTACTGCGAGAAAATTTGATGTAAATACCATGTTAGGTTTATTAAACTCGCCATTCATTATCTTAGACCTCTACACTCCAATCAGCGTTGCATAAATTGCGCCGCTATTTTTATTCATATACGTAAGTATAGAGGCAAAGTGCTTCTTGATTTTTTTTCGCGGCGGCGATATATTTTACCCTGAATGGATGGCGGACGAAAGGACTGCGATTATAATAAATGTAGGTGCCGGTGATACAATTCAGATATGCAGAACGGTCTCGGGTCGAGTTTTATGGATAGCGCTGGCATCCATGTAGGACGTAACGAGACATTTGAGGTGAAGAGGTATTCGATGTTTGTGATACGGCTACCGGATCGGTAGCCGTGTGTGTGAGTGTGAAACGTAGCCAACAGAATGAAGACATCAACGGCGAGCGTCGACGATAGAAAAAGGTCGCGTTTGACTTTTAAATGGAGTCGCAGCCAGTGGCGTAGTTCAGCGACCGTTGTGCATGGTCAATAATGTACAGGATGCAGTAACAGTACGTTCGTCTTTAATTATTCGAGCTGTACGGTAGATAGCGATTTGATATTTCAGGGATGCGTTTTTAGAAAATGTATTCTGATTTTACTGAATTCGCGTTCTAGCCTTCGTGCTAAACACGGGACCTACGGTATTCCTTCCTTATCCAAGAGGAAGACTTAGATGCTTGGATTTTTATCCGTAAATAAAAACGACCCTGCAGGTTCAGTTATTCTTCTCCGAGAATCCGTTACCGAAGGACCAAGTTTTCAAGAAAGTAGTGAAGATTCTGTAAAATAATGCGGACTGTTATTGCTCCAAATTCTCAACACTTTGAAAATTTGTAAGTCGCCATTGGTTAAATTATTAGCAGCAGTATGCAAGACATTTCAAATGGTTTGCTGGCAAAACTGCTTGATTAGTTACGTCTTATACGGATGCATCGTTAACACCTATTTGGCAATAGGTCTGCGCGTTCCAAACGAAAACCCAGTTCTTGGCAGGAGGACCCTCAATAACTTTGCAAAGTCTTCTTCCATACGTCCCCAAGCCTGATTACCAGCACCTTTCTTGCGGGTTCCACATCCAGTTGCTTGTGCTTTTTTTTAATAAAAAGCAAAATTTTTTTAAGTTTAACAGTTTCTTGTTTTACCCGCGTGACACCTATGGCCTCCTCTCAATTCTGATACCTACGCTCCGGATTCTTTTCCCCTCTTTCCAATACGCGTACTCGAATATGCTAATACCCTGGTGTAGATACCGCATCCGTACGACTCCGCAGGTTTCAACCGCACGCTCACCTTCGGCGCATGCATCGGACTCTAGCAATCTTACGAACGAGAATACAACGACCCGTCGGACGTTTCTAATTGTTTTTTAAATATATCGCTTTGTCGATTTAAGGCTACGCCTGATAAATACGTACGTACCTGGCTGGTAGCTGTCGTCCGCCGACGAGACGAGGGAAGAGCTTAAATTTAAAAGCACAAGAGCAAGATAACGGAACGGCGATTCTTTCGGTGTACGCGTCGGTAATATCGGTTCCTCTCTTAATTAATTATGTATTTCTTTCTTCTATCGGTTAATTAAGTTCCAGAGACGGGGCGAGACGTTCGTACTAAATTTCGAATTGTTTTTAATTCTATTTGTTTTGAGTTTAAACGAAGTTAAAATGGACAAGCGCGTTTGTTATGTAAATCTTATAATTATCTGGATTGGAGACAAATTTTTTATACGTTGTTGAATTAAAATAAAAGTATCTCTCAATCGCTTCAGCACACTTTACTATTAAATTGTGTGAAACAGGTCAAATTGGTAGCCGCAGAACGAGCAGTGCTGATTAGCTGGTTAGGAGACAGATGAGGTCGAGAATTGGTAAAAATAGAAAAATAGAGGATTCTTTCGTAAACTTTTGCAAATTATGGCAGGATGGATATTGCTCGATAATTGGAAAGAAGTCTCTTGACATTAACGATAGCGATTTGGACATTTTCAGGAGCTTTGTTGAGGTACATTCGCTTAAAATTAACCCCTCTAAGTCGGGTTGTCGCGATAGAATCAGCGTTTTTCTTGGTAATAGGATTGGTAAGAACTTGGGGCTCATGTGTGGTAATTCTCTGGATACAGCGATCATGTATCGAGGGTTGTAGGAGCTCCTTACAAATTGCTGTATCCTCATCGAAGGGTCCTCAGGATTTCGAGTAAGCCCATGCCGTATAACAGCTTGCTATTGCCTACTTTTACTTATTTTTTATGAGCGTGAGGGCCGACCTTGGATGCTGTGAGTTCACCAAGAATTCAAACAGAGCAAAGTTCATGTTTAAAATACATTTCTAATGCAAGAAAATCTGACTGAACATGAATAATCGCATTATGGAAGGCTTCGCTAAGGTCGTTGGGACCGATGGCGTTCAGACGTGCAATACGAACGTATTTGTTAGAACTTACCCCGATTGTTAGGCTTATTTTAGATTTTTCGCAAAATTATTGAGATTTTTGTTCCTCTTTCCAACAAGGATTTGGTGCGAGAGCAGAAGGTTGTGTCTTCGACACCACCCATCTGAACCACTCCTCGAGGTTTCCGGTATCATCTTCTCCGTTCTTATTGGGTAAAATCAATGCTATTAGTGAAAAATGTTAACAATAAAAGACATATCGAATTACAAAAAACGTATGTAATGAAAATCATACAGGCACCACAGCATGCCACTTTCTAATTGAGTCAATACGAAGCTTCGCTTGATCGTATATAGGTCAGTATCTTCTCGTTTTCCGTTTCATGACGTTCGACAATTAACAATCCGTAGCATTTCATATGCCGCTTGGCGAACACGCAGGTTTAACTGCTTGACGTTTAGTGAATATTAACTTATAATTCAGTGATTAGTTTCTAAATGAAAATGATTAATTCACGCGTGAGAACGTTGTGTAGTTATTTAACGGTATGATTCGATAAGTGATCTAATGTTACAAAACGAAAGAAATAGATTTTTCTAAATTAATTAATTAATTTGGTGTCCCTGGAAATTGTGTGAAACGTACAGTGAGGCCTGTTTATCAGCCAATTTTGAGGATCTTAAAATCCACTGCTCATCCTGGTACTGCAGCCACGCGCATCATGTTGCTACGGGGCCGGTAGCTACGCGCATCATGCACTCTGCTCTATATGCACGCCAAGTTGTACATGTTAATTTTTTTGTTATTAAGTAGTGCAATGACTGACTTTATTCATCAAGCTAAGAGAAATGTGTTCAATTTTTATTAGTGTTTACCACGTTTCTATCGTAGTTACTTAATGTACAGGTTTTAGTGCGCATCAATATACGTTTTATCTACGAAAGAAGTCAACCAGTTCAAACGCAAGAACGAATTTTTGCTATATATTAAAGGCGACAATAGACACGTTATAAATGTCCACAGCTGTTTGTAAATGTTTTAGATATATTTATTATTTAACTGCTTATTTAGGGGCGTATCTTTGGTATGAGCCAAAAAGGGTAACATAGATCGCTGAATAGTTTTACATTAATTTGTTAAAATGTTGCATTGCTGAGAGTGCTGAAAATTGATGTGCTAAATTTTGTAGTAAACACGGGTATAATAATCAATAGTAATTAATGATAGCAAGGACTGTTGGTCCGCCAAACGCACACACGGCTCACTCCCGCACCGCACAAGTTTAATTGATTAATCCGGGACAGTTGTTTCGAGGATATGTCGATCCTTATTTTCAACCGAAAACCGGTCTTCGTTAGCAACAGTTTGCCATTACAGTAAATCACATCCTGCGCAACAGTTACCGAACTAACTGTTTTCCGCGACTGCGTTCATTTTACTACGTTTTGAAAAATTGGCTGACTGAAAATGCGTATTTTTGAACCGCTGAATTTGACTTTTAAACGCTGAACACTTAGAAAATAGGAACACAGCCAAATACGTATTAATTAGATTACTTATCTGGAATAAAATGAAATATTGTTTATCGCCCGTTTACCGTTTTTTCCTCAATTGCGGTTGTTTGAATGCCGCTAATTAGGGTACCTACACCCTTCGAATTCCAATATTGCGATTAAATTTCAATCTAATTTTCTCATTCTAAAAATAACATACTGCATGCTATGCGAGGACGCATCTAATAGACTGAAGAGTAATTTTTACGCTGGAGTTTTACTTGGTACAATGGTGGTCGCAGGTTGTAAGGCTGTGGATCTGAGGTACAACGCTAAGTCGTATCTTTCTTGCTGATGTTAAATGAAAATACTCTTAATGTTACATACATATTGCATTTCCGTGAAGAAATGTATTAGAACAAACTTAGAACTTAGCCTGCAGAAACGACTAGCGCTTCACGAAATTAGCAGAGACTAGACAGACTCGTGCTTTTTCGTCTCATGAGAATGGGTTCGCCTTCTCGTTTCCCCGAAAGTCGACAAAACACGAGTCTGTCTAGTCTTTGCTAATTTCGCGAAGCGCCCGGAAAATGTACTCGTTTTTGCAGGCTTACTTACTCACAGAACTAAAGAAACCTCGCAGGTGGGCGGTATAAACCGAAAATTTTGCGCTGAAGACATTTCGTCGGTTGCCTAGAGGGAATGCCAGCGTTAGTAATGCGCTTTACAAATTATTTGAAATTCTCAGGCTGATAAAATCATATATATCTCCTTTTTCTAGTAATCCGGGCCTCATCCTGTTCTTTCATCTTGGGTATAGTGCGCCCGTCGTAAATGCTATTAAAACTTTATTTACCGGGAGTATTACTTGAAAAACCTGTCATGGAACGGGTAATTAAATTATTTCTTTAACAAAGACCGAGACTATGATATTAGAACTTTAACATTACAGAGAACCTTTAAAAATTAACTCTTTTTATTCTAATACATAATTTGTGAAATTACGATTTGTTCTTTACATTTTCGTTGGAGAATTTAGATTTTTGATGTGAAAGAAATAAAGAAAAGGTAAGTTACTTAGCCGTTTCCCTAAAATAATTGCTGTACGGAGTATAAACACTCCCGCGATAGGGAGATCGATACCCAAGGCTATAATAAAAAGGGTTTGCAGACAAAAATCATTTGCAAAAGAATTATTTTGCAACATAATATTTCTTATTTACACGCACGTTACTAAAATATACGTATTTTGCTAAGTTTCGTGCGATTAAACCGATTTTATCCATCTCTTTTAACATATTGTTTCTCACGTGTGTAAGTACCTCTATATTCTATGTAGGAGATGTAGTTTTGTTTTTCTTTTTTGCTTTTGTTTACAAACCATTTCAGAGACTTTAATAGCACTAATGACATATAATCTGCACTGCTAATACACAGAAGCCATTAATCTAACCCTTGGAATGTAAGCAAACACACGTAATAGCATCACATAGAAACATTGGTGGTATGGTAGGGACGTAGAGCATGTAATTAGTGCTTTTCTGAAATATTAAATTAATTTATTTCATCTTTTTACCGCTCTTCTGTTTATTCTTAGAAAAGATATAAATCCAATATTTTATATAATACTTCTTGTTATCGACAGCGAATATGGTTTAGGAAAGGTCCAAATGGTTGAACGAAATATAGGTCTCTATTTCCTGCATAAGATTAAAATTGAGAAGAAGAAAAATTCAACACGGAAATACATTCAGAATTGATAAAAGAAGAGCTAAAAGCTTAGCATTTCATAGAATCGAGCCTTTTATTTCGACCAGCTCCAATTCCCAGGATTGTTTTTCCATTGTTGTTCCAACGTGTAAAGCCAGTACTTCTGTTCTACAAACAAGCAATTTTGAAAAACAAACTAATCGTCTTCTTCCCTTTACTACAGCACTCCGATAGCTTCTCCCACTTTTCAGGATGACTCTACCGCAAGCGTTAGCCAATGCAATCCATCCGATATATAAAGTTATCCCTAAAACAAATCCATTAATCTTGGCGAAGGTTCATGCCGACCCTTAAATCACGCTGGATTTCATCATAAATTGCCTCCTGATTTCTTTGTTTTTTAATGCGATTTTATTGATTAATAATAATGGCGGCCTTTAATTTGTTCGGACCGGCGTTAATACCCTTTTTGACGAGAGAACGACGAGAATAACCTTCCATCAAAAATTGATTTACGATATAATGAAGTACTGTTGTAGTATTACGAATGGGCCAATTAACATTAATGCGACAGACAGAAGCTCCATGGGTCCGCTATGTACGCGGTGTATTCGTGGCATGCGCTACCACATCGAGCGAACTGCACCAGAAGCGACGGAGCCAATGCACGAAATGTCTCGTTCGGTTCGAAGTTAATTTCGCAAGAATTTGCAGAATTAAATAAGTATGGTAGTTGGTGCTAAAAATTGCGAATTCATTAATTGCGAATTGAAGCCCCAAACAAACTAACGTTAACGGATTCGATCTATCATTGCTCTTTATTAGCACGAACATCGATTCTTTCCATGGCTTAAAACACGTACATAAGTATACCCAATTTAAAGAAAATAGGCTATTAGAAATACCTTAAAATCCAATTAAAAATGGTAAACTTGGCGAGCTGGATTACAAACAAGTCCTGCATTGCCATCAACCCCAAATGCAGTTTTAATAAAGACTCTGGAACTCCGATTCCAGATAGAGAGAATTAAAAAAAAGGTTCGCCCATTAAATCCGACCTTCTTTCTATAGGTTCCACACAGACAACGTCGAAACTGCTTTGGGTCCCTAGGCCCTCTGTAGAAATGGCCTACACGGTGGTTAAAAGAAGCATCAAACAATTCAAAGAAAAGAAATAGGCTTGCTTAAAAGCTATACGAACGTCATGGGTCTAACAAGAGAAACACCATGCAGGTTTTGTCAAGTGGGCAAAGAGCCTGCCAAATGAAAGAAAGGACTAAAGAGCTATTGTACAAGACTAACAGAAGAACGGCTGGGGAGGATTTCAAGAGGGAGAAAATCAATATAAACTCGATTTTTTTATGATTTATCATCTGCTCAAAATCTATTTGAGACGCTACTGGCCAGGACCTCAGAACCAAATCGCCAACCAGACAAAAACCAAGAAAGGCGAGAAATTCAAACTATTGCTAGTAATTTAAAATAACTCGTTAGTAACAGATATACTTACGTCAATGACCTTACATTTCTACAAGTTTCGAAACTCTCGTACGGAATGAATCATTTCCTCCGTACTAATAACACCTACGCAGGCGAGTTAGCCGACTAAACAGTAGGAGAGAACGCAAGATGCCTATCTAGATCTGCTTGTAATCTGCACAGAAATAACAGCGGTAGAAGTGCAAGGAGAAGAACAGACGGACGCGTATAGTGAGGCGTGAATGTTTACACCCTCGCTCGTTACCAATAATTAGTGGCCGTCTACGCCACGAAGCCGGTGTTCACCGTCACAAAAGTTGAGACAAGCAGGAGGGCGAAATGGAGGTGGCTCCGGAGACGTACGTACAAGAGGCCTTCGTTAGCGCATCTCGGCATCCAGTTAGTTGATGGGTTATCTGTTCTGTTTTGCCTTCCTGCGGGTGTTGGTTGCGGAAAGAGTGTACAGGGTGCCGACGCAAGTAGGTAGTATTTCACGGCTCGTTATTTAACGTAAATAAAGGATGTAAAAGTTAGGAGGTTCCACCATCAGTACATTGATTTTTTCCGAATCAATAAAGAAATGTTTTTTTTGCGAGAGTGTGTGCAATAACCGACTTTATTTAAACCATTCACAGATAAAAAGATTGCCCAATTTCTTTGCGGACAAAGTTTTCCGTTTTATTGAAAAACGACTCTGTTTGTGAAAGTTCCACATTTAGCGTGCGGTAGCATAAAGCCGTGAGGATAAGAAGCTTACGCGTTAGCTAAGCTTAGCCAAGAAGCTGGTCATCTTTTTGATTTTAACAGTGTTGGTATTTTGGATATTCAAAACAATTATTAAAGTGGTAATTTTCTGGAGGAACGTCACAACAAGCACAGTAAATCTCAAAACTGGTGCAGATCAATTAAATCATATTTATTGCAATATTTTGAAATTCTATAAATATACATTTATATCTATTTACACAAAAAAAATACAAAATAAAATCAGCAGAGGCAACAGCAACAAATTGTAACGCCAGATAATCCTTAGTAGCACAGACGGTTGGCGCAACGTTGGCTACCGATATCGAGCCAATCGGCTAGCGATGTCGGTCGGCATTACGTGAAAGTGGGAACATTTTACACTTTTGGCCGAACATTGGCTCGCAACATTCTCGCATACTTACCTGATCTTTGGACGAACTATCTACTTTTGCCGTGCACTGACCTTTAACGAACATTCCCTGAAAAGTGGCTCACTATTATCTATCGACCGTGACGTCACATGTTCACAACGCTTGGCTGATTTTCAACCAACGCTGCACCGACTGAATTGGTTCAACATCGACTTGCTTATGATAGTTAAGCTTTTATTGCCAAGCGTAATTTGATTTTCACGATTCTCGACCAACGCTTAACTGACTTTGCTGAGCTAGAACCAACGTTAGAAAAGCACCATTGGTTTTGTATATTTTACTGAGACTCTACCGGATATTGTGCCGAGCATTTTTTTGGTTTAACATTAGCGGAATTATCAATGCGGGTTATGGACATTTATGGGTCAAAAGGTTGACGAAATTGAGGCTATCGGAGAGTCATAAAACTTGTGACGAAAAGCTTTAAAAAACTGAGGTATTAGTGGGTAGTACTGTTAATGCGGGTTTCTGACCATACAGCTTTTGATCTATTCTTGAAAGATGCTAGTTTCTTGTTTTGTTAAATTAGAATATTTTTATAGTATTTTTGTTAATTTATGAAGCTACGTCAAAAGATATTTTCCGCTAAGACTCCTCAGAAACAGCGGGTTGTTTTCGTAAAAGATCAGACGCCCGATCAGAATTAGAACCAAAACATGTATTTGTCGCAAGCAATTAGAATAATCCAGCATTTTGCAAAAAGACTAAGTATTTTCTAAAGCAGCGGCGTCTGTACTAACCAACCATTGGATTGAATATTTTCAGAAATTTTTTAAAAAGGCTAACAGCAAGTAGGCGAATTGAATAATTATCTGAGCCATCATAAAGTAGCTAAATTATGTCATTAATATTATAAAATATTAATTCTAAAAATCCATAAAAGCACAGAAGACATAGATACAAAGCGTTATTTTATCTCTTGTAGTTTCTATCTCGAAATATCGACAAATCCGCGCAGGGGACTTAAAATATGCTTTATTCGGACAATTATGTTAATACACAAGAAAGCCTTTCTAGCACTTTCTAAACTATAATAAACGCATCGAAATACGCTCCAAGTTTACCTCTTAATCTGGGAGGAAAAGCGGCAACTTTTAACGGATGTATTGTAAATTAATAACGATTCCTTGATTCGGGGTAAGTTTGAGCAGATATAAGAATTAATTTTGTTAAGTTAATCATTATCATCAAGCAATAAGTGAACCCGTTCTGATTTGTATAAGGATTCTTTTTATTTTGGTACAGTTAAATTACAAGGGGCTTACCAAGCACCGCCTTTTCGCGTAGGCAACCTGTCTAGTGGGCAGAGCGCTGAAAGCAGCCGCAAAGGGATATCTCGGGATCGCGCCACTATGTATAATGTAGAAGAAAGAAGTCTGTAGGTTTCCGCGATTTATGAGTTAGACTATACCAATAGCGGCCGTAGTCGTTTCAAGACGGGCGCGCCTGTGTACGTCCGTGCGACTGTTGCTGCTGGGAAGACGACAGGTTGTCCATAATAATATATCCAAAAAAGAATACGGGCCGGTTCGCGACGTAATGGCTTTTTAAGTGAAATCTCAAATTCTAATCTGTCACATTATCTACGGATTGTATCTTTGTTGAACGTGCGGTATGCCGCACACAACCACCAGTCATGCTTCAACGGGCAACGGAAGCAAAACCCGCGAGCACCGACAGCCGACATCAGAAGCAACGACATATGTTGCGTACAACACGTAATTCAGTAGCTGTTCTTGTTATCTTCCAAGAACGGTCGTTTATGGTTTATGTGTCTATGAATCAACGTAGGTATGTTTGCGTTAAACCTTGACGGAGGTGCATTTATTAAAAAGAGATATACGTGCATGTACCGTAATGCTTCGTGAAGGGGAAAAATTGAGAAAATCTAGAAATTTTTGATTTTTCCAAATTAATTAGACGAAATTTAAGGGCGCGGAATTTGGGAGTGTCTCTAGAACGATCTTTCGGCACAAGTAGATGCAGCTAGCTTTATTCTTTAATTTTAGTGCTTGCAACTTAACTTCCGAGATGTGTAGGTTACATTCTCGAATCTACCCGCCGTATAAGCCATTTTTTTTTTATTTAAAAAACAAGTTTCAATTTTACAATAAGCGCTAAAATATATACAACGTAATTTCCTGCTTTTTTACACAATACAAAAATCAAAGATTCTTCGGGTTAAACCTCGACGCAATTAATTATAAATTACCAAATCATCGTCACATTACGCCGTTCTGCTGGCACGATCAAAGGCTGAAATTAGATACTTCGTTCCATTTAGTGATCAACACGAATATCGTGTTAAATTGTCCTATTACATGCATGCCATATTCACACGTGAATAACTTACACGCGTACGAGTTACTCTTCCGCGGAGTATTTGATTGATTTTCAATACCTGCACTAACGGCAGGTAATTTGGGAGGTGTATAGACATATCATTAATTCGGTGTCACAGTTTGACGGCTTATTCCGTGATTCTTGACCACCGCACACAGTATTGATACGTTAGCTTGCGTATATAGACCGATACCGCTGTGATATTAAACGTCACGTAAGCTAAGGGCTATTAAACTACTTTTAAGGATTTAATTTTAGAATGGGCGCGTGTTTGGTAAGTCATCATAAACATGTGGTTTCATGACAGGAGTGATTTTTCCATGGAACATAAGATTTAAGGACTGTCGAGTAATATGACAAATCGCATCATACAAATAAGAAGAACTGAAGCTTCGCTATCCAAATATAACATACATTATCAATAATAATACATAAGAAAGTTATAGCGGAAGTTTAGTGAAAATATAGTGAAAGTATTCAAGGTCTTCCTACTTATTGGAAATTCTACTACATAAAAAATGGCAGGGAAAACCCCGGATGAACTTGATAAAAAGGAACTACAGGCGCTCCGAATAAAGGTGGCAAAACTGCTGGCCGAAAAATACAATAACAGCTATGGAGAAGAATTCCTGGAACCGCAAAGAAAAGAGCCAAAATTGCAAAGGAAAAAACAAAGAAAAGAGAATACGGACCCATCTACGTCGGGACCACAACTACAAAACAGATTCTTCCCCCTCTCCAGTGATGATCAGAACATGTAAGAAAAAACAGAGGATAGTCCAATAGTAAACAATGAACAGGACGCAGAATATCCACGGCTGAAGAAGCCAACACCCCGTTTAAACGCACAATCAAAAGTACGTCCAACTCTTAGACTTATTGCAGTCATATTCTTAAAAGACAAAGACAAGTGGACTCGCGTATCCCATTAATCAAAAATGATAAAAAAGGATAAATACAATCAGAAGAAACCTGTTGCAACCGGCATTCAAATAGATCCCTCGACGGAAGGAGACCATCGCAAACTTAATAAATTACTTGAACGTGAAAAAATAGTGATCAACCTAAAAAGTAGAGGCTACCCGATCGAAAAAAATTGTAAGAATGAAGGGAAAAGATGGTAGGCCAGCGCCACTTGTACTAATTGAAATTAAACGATCTAAAAGAATGCTGCAACCTAGCAATTACAATCGAACCAATGAACGTACACACCGGAGTGATGCAACGTCAGAAATGGCAAATGTTCGGTCACGTTCAGAAAAACTGCCACATAGATGAAATACGGACAGGAGCACTCAACACATCTGTGTTTGAAGCCAATAACCACACCTTCAATGTGTGGGAACTGCGGAGGTGATCACCTATCGACTTATATTAAATGTCCTAAAACCCAGGCAATATTCGTATACAAAAAAATTGCTGAAGCTCTAACTACCAGAGAGAACCCTTGGTTCAAGAAGAGGGAAGAGAAGAACGAGGACCGAAAAGAAAAAGAAAGCTGCAAGAAAACCGAGGACAAAGAGGAACTAACCATCACAAATGTCAAATGTTCGGTCACGTTCAGGAGAACTGCCACATAAACTTCTGATCTATGAAATAGGGACAGGGGCACTCAACACATTTGTGTCAGCAGCCAATAACCACACCTCCAATGTGTGCGAACTGCGGAGATGAACACCAATCCACTGATATTAAACGTCCTAAAAACCTCAACAATGCAGCCAATATTCCTATACAAAAAACTGTTGCAGCTCCAACTACCGGAGAGAACCCTTGGTTCAAGAAGAGTGAAGAGAAGAACGAAGACCCAAAAGAAGAAGAAAGCTGCAAGAAAACCGAGGACAAAGAGGAACTAACCATCGCAAATGTCAAATGTTCGGTCACGTTCAGAAAAACTGCCACATAAACTTCTGATCTATGAAATACAGACAGGGGCACTCAACACATCTGTGTTAGAAGCCAACAACCACACCTCCCATGTGTGCGAAATGCGAAGATGAACACCTATCCACTTATATTAAACGTCCTAAAAGCTCCAACAATGCGACCAATATTCCTATACAAAAAACTGTTGCAGCTCCAACTACCAGAGAGAAACCTTGGTTCAAGAAGAGGGAAGAGAAGAACGAGGACCGAAAAGAAGAAGAAAGCTGCAAGAAAACCGAGGACAAAGAGGAACTAGATATCACAAATGTCAAATGTTCGGTCACGTTCAGAAAAGCTGCCACATAAACTTCAGGTGTATGAAATGCGGACAGGAGCACTTAACACATCTGTGTCAGAAGCCAATAACCACACCTCCGGTGTGTGCAAACTGCGGAGATGAACACCTATCGACTTATATTAAATGTCCTAAAAATCTCAACAATGCAGCCAATATTCCTATACAAAAAAACTGCTGCAGCTCCAACTACCAGAGAGAACCCTTGGTTCAAGAAGAGGAAAGAGAAGAACGAGGACCGAAAAGAAGAAGAAAGCTGCGAAGGAAAACCGAGGACAAAGAGGAACTAGCCACCACAAATGTTCGGTCACGTTCAGAAAAACTGCCACATAAACTTCTGATCTATGAAATACGGACAGGGGCACTCAACACATCTGTGTCAGAAGCCAATAACCACACCTCCAATGTGTGCAAACCGCGGAGGTGAACACCTATCGACTATTGGATGTCCTAAAAGCCCCAACAACCCAGGCAATATTCCTATACAAAAAACGGCTGCAGCTCCAACTACCCCCTTCAAGAGGAGGGAAGAGAAGAACGAGGATCGAAAAGAAGAAGAAAGCTGCAAGAAAACGGGGACAAAGAGGAACTAGCCATCACCGTCGGGAAAATGCTGCTAACACTCTGCGGCACCAACGCTACAACAGAACAGAAACTACAATTCATCCAACAAACGGAAGAAGTCGTACAATCTGACCTCGTTAAAAGACGTATGTGGCTACCCAATATCTGACTGGCCAGCAGACACAGCCAGATTAATGGGCGTGGCAGGGACAAATATACATATATTATTTAGCCAGCCCTGCCCCGTCAAAAAATTTCTTTTAATAACAAAAATTAATAAAAATAATTGAAATCTTTATCATCTTTACTACATAATAAAGAAAATATATCGAATACTAAAAAAGAAAACATATATTACAGAAACAGTTGGTTTGTCTAATATAACTAAACTTACAAATGTGTATCTGCATATGAAAAACAAATGTTTAAGCTTTTCTATGTTGATTAAAGAAGAAAGTATTGAGCTTGAGAGACTTGTACACCTTTATTGTTAACACTAAAATTATGTCTAAATTTTGTAGACAAACGTGTTTTCGTTTGTATGTGTGTGTACGCGGTATAGTAACCATGACCTATCCAACGACGTTTGTTGTTCGTGTTTGATTGTTTCGCGTGTCGGTTACAATCACTTCGGACTATACAATGCTACTGCTTACCTTCCACGCATCATCATCAACATCCCACGATATATTTTTCGACAATTACGTGATGGCAGCGACCCGTTTCCGTCATTTTTAGAACCTTACAATCGCATCGTAAGCCGCGAGAAATGAAACAAATAATATTGCTTATACCTTAAGAAAATAGCATAATTGCATTTTCCTACCGTTTATAATTAATGGTCAATAGAAAATACATACCGGGTGATGCAGTTAGAACAGTTCGAAGATTATTTCGAAAATCGACCTGTTAATACTACCTTTTTCAGAATGGAATATATAGCTGCTCAAGAGAAAATTTAAATGGTTTTGGTTTATGGAGAAGCTGGCAGGAGTGTTGGATATCCGCAATGGCTCCGTCAAGTTGAATACCAGCGTCCTTGGACTGTCAACGTGCAGTGTGACTTAAAACTTAAAACATCCTTTACTTCGAAAATTTAATTGACAATCGAATGGTGATTAAATTCCTGCATTTAAACGGCGTAAATTAAAGCCAGGATGGACGATTGTTTGTGGAAACTCTGTACCATAATTTAGCACAGTGAAATCTAGCAGCTAAAAGAAAAACGTGGTAGCACCCGGTTAGTTGACGATGAACATTCACGACGGCGAAAACCTGCAACCACTATCCATAACGGAAAAGTTCACGAAACGGTGCTAGATACCCGTCGAATTAAGATTAGAGTGATGGCAGGGGCTGTGGGCATCTAGACAGTCAGTTTGGACATGAAAAAGCTAACCGTGCGTTGGGCGCTGCACTTGCTCACTTATTACCAGAAACGCATTCGAATGAAGTTGAAGCAGCTTAAACTAAATAAGTCGGAGTTTTGGGCTCGAATAATAACCGTAGGTGAAGTTTGGACACTCCTGAAGTAAGGCTCCGAAAAAGGCGAAGAATGTTCCATTGGTTGGGAAACTGTTGGCAACTGTTTTTTTTGGGATAGTCATGGAGTTGTCTTGAAAAGGGAATTATAATAATGGGAGCATGCTAGTATCATTACTCGGCAAGGCGAAGGCAGAAATTACGGAAAATTTTGTTGCATCGTCTCACACTCCATTGATGTCTACGGCAAAAATTCACGACTTGGCGTTCAATTGTTAGGCCACCCGCCCCATTCGCCAGATCTAGCCCTTTAGCGACATTTTTCTGTTTTCTAGCCTCAAAGCCTCGCTGTGGGGACACAGATTTTCATCGAATGAGGAGGCGATCGTGTTCGTAAACTCTTATTTTGCAGAACAAAATGATTAAAAAGGACGAGAGCGTCGTTGAGAAAAGTGTACGGACTTAGAACGTAGGAATAATTAAATTGAATTTGACAAAAAAGAACTTGATTCTCAGCTAGGCTAAAAACTTTATACGATCCTCCATGTAGCGCATTATACAGCGGGATAGTTTGAATATATATCTGAATAAGTTTAAAGATATATTTTATGTTATGGGTTTGGAATCTATCAATTTTTTTTTCTGAAAATTTTCACAAAAAAAATAAACACACATGGAAATAAGTTGTCGAAAAATGATGCTGAATTATTTCTGCATTTGCATTGGAGGACACCAAAACATTCGACTACAATAAATGAATATCATCTAGAACTGAGAACGCTGGTGGCAGGAAGAAATTAGCTCCAAAAAAAGATATCTTTTGTGAGAACTAGAGAAAACACGATTTTTGTGTGTATTTCCAAAAATAACACGTTTGGAAAGTTAACTGTTGACAACGCATTGACTGTAGTGAGACATCATCGTTTCAATTGGGAATGGTAAAGTTACCTTTTCTTCTTAGGAGGTGCCTCTTGCTTGCCATCAATATATAAAGAAAATTAGTGGAAATTAAATAAAAATATATTTGCCAACACAACTAAACAATACTAAAATATGAAATTAAAAAAATAAGTTTATGAATATTAAAATTTTACCAACCACCATACTTTCATCGAACTAAATATTCTGATCATAAGTTTAATTTCCACCGTCAGGATTGCTTTCTGGGCTTAGTTATTTTTGGAAATGGCTGATAGCATTACATCATTTTATTTTACATTTTCAAGAGATGCAGGATGGCATTTCAAAGCTGCACATTTGACTCTGTGCATTAAAGTGCAGCGATTAAACGATATCTTTTCCATTTAAAGCTGATTTTAGAATTCCGTAATTCTCCTAAATCTCCCGGTTTATTTCTTGAGTGCCTAAATGCTTCTTTTCTTGTTTTTTACTTCTCCTCTTAATGTTCCAGTAGTAAACAAAAGAAGAAAACATTTTACAACAATCCAACTTTGTCCCACACTTTATTTATTTATTATTTATCAATTTATCTAATATCAAATGTATGGCCTAATTATGAGTTGCTTACGGCACTACATCATGGGAAAACCAACATTAAAAGTATTTAATTTTCCCCCCCAAGATATAGTTGCAAATAAATATAATAAGTACGATGTTTTTATATTCTTCTCTCCCATGATTTACAAGCACATCATTGCAAAAGCGATATCGCAAAGTATCGCTAGAATACATATAAGTACTACTCACTTAGTGCATTTTTTTACATACATATAATAGTGTCAGCGATATAAAAGCGGCTATTCCTTTTGTAATGGGACGAGGGGAATATCATAGACTTATAATAGCGCCTTAATGAGCTTTTAATGTTATAATCGCCACCTATACGAATAAAATTACGTTTCAAAAACGAACAATGCGAAATTACAGTGCCGTAATACGAAATACTTCTTATTCTCACACAGACACAGAGGTTGGATTAAAAGTAACAAACACCGAACGGAATTTTTCTAAATATCCAGATATGTTAGTTGTCTTAACTAGGAAGTAGTAAACACTATTAAGTGGATGCCTAGTTTTATTCGTAATCCACATATACACTGCCGTTCAGTGAAGTTCGGTCATACAATAAAAATCTACTATATCACACTGTATACTTCCTACATGCTTCATTATTAATCGGGCTATACTTCTGGAAATACACAGCACTTCGAAATGTTTACATTTCGTGTACAAAGTACGTGAAAATATGGACA